>KE752322.1:10041-35967 GCA_000465285.1 Eidolon helvum
ATAGGCAACACTTTACATGCGGCATGACACACCGTTGCTGGGAAAATGAAGCATGTCCCTATGCAGTTCCACCAAGAGGGGACAGATCACTGTCCCCTGGAAGCTCACCCAGGGCTTCTCCTGAACTTCACTCCGTGTTCTTTTTACCTTTGCAGGTTTTATTCTATGTCCTTTCATTGTGATGTAGCAATAAGTATAGCAGTTTCTCTGAGTGCTGTTAGTCCTTCTAGCGAGTCATAGAGCTGAAGATGACCTTGAGGAACCCTGACACACTGACTAACCCAGCGTTGAGGAGGACAAAGTCAGAGGGGCTCTTGGGGGCCCAGCAGCAGGACCTGACACTTAGGTCATTGCCATGTGACAGCTTGGCTTCAGCCACCTTCTGGATCTAAGCAGAGAATGTAATGGGCCCAGCTCAGGTTGCTCATGGACTGCAGGGTAAAGGTGTAGCAAACATGACCAGTAAGGAACATAATGTGGGTTGGGCTGACTTGTGTCTATGCCTGTATGTATTTATACACAGGACATCTCTATTTGTTAATAAATTTTTTGTTTTTAGTAGGGTGGCAGGCACTTTGGCTGATTAGTTAATACTTTTTATATTAATATTAAATAAAAATCACATTTATAGGTTTGTGTCTTATTCAGAAAAAAAAATTAATGTTCATTTTCATAGTAAGCTTTCTGTCTAAGATAGCTCAAAGTATAATAAACCTGGGCTCAAAACGATTCACTTACTAGACGTGTGACCTAGGCCAGTGGTTTAACCACTCTGAGATTCAGATTCCTTGCGTTTAAAGAGGGGTTGATACTCCTTTATGTAGTGGTTAAGAATACGAAAAGAGGTAACACGCACAAGCCCTCAGCATGGTCCTTGGCACAGTGAGATGTTCAGCAACACATTATTATTCATTCTCTTCCACCTTTCTGTTTCTCCTTTTTTCCCTCCCTCTTTATTTCTACTAAAACGTCTACTAAGTTAGAATTTATAAATATCTAAGCCATAGAAACATCCTATAAATACTGGAATTTATATATGTAGTCTATAATAGTGACTGTTATATTTACTTTATGTACCAACATTTTTATTTCACATATAATTTTTAAGTGTGAGAATTCCTTAAATTTTTATTTCATGCCAAATAGTTATATCTTTTTTCCATCAAAATTATTGTCTTGATCCTTTCCCCTTAAGTAATATAATTGTTTCTAGGGACATCAAATCAACATATGTCTTACCAAACATGGCCATCTCTTTATGAATAAAAATATGAAAATAGATGGGGGATACAGGTTAAATATGTACTGGTGCTCATAGACTAATAAAGTGACACAAGCTACACACACACACACACACACACACACACACAATGTTAGAGAATTGATTATTTTCCCAAAATACAAGAAATAATAAAAATTATATCAAAGATACCTGTGCATTCTCATAGTTCATAAGGTTCAAGGAGAAATGTTTGAGCTCTTTTAAGTCCTAAAAGAAGGGAATGAATCTCATTACAAATCATTAAAGGGGCTACATAGCAAAAATTAAAAGAAGAGAAAAAAGTGCTCTGTGACGTCTGTCTCACTCATGAGTTAACTACTAAGCATATAGCCAGGCACAGAGGCGTGTGCATGTTCCCTGTGTTTCTAGAAGACTCAGAGCCCAGGCATTTCGTGTTTAAACTTAGTTTGAGGAGAGCTCGTGGAAGGGAGTTGCCACAGAAGTGAAGTATCTGTCTCTTTTTCTTCTCTCCCATCTTCATCTCCTTCTCCTCTCCTCTCCTTCAGGAAGTTCCATTCTTCAGACCTCCTCAGAATCGGCATGAATATCTGTAGAATATCTAAATATCACTGACAAGGCCAAAGAGAATATAATCTTATCAAATACTATACACAAAAAAAAAAGAGCTCATTATAATTTTACCTTAATAATAATAAAAAAAGATCATCGTGGCTTTGAAAAGTGCCTTATAGATTTCTCTTTAGTGCCTGGAACTGCAAATTGGTGAGCAGCAAAACCACGTTATCTTTGTTTTCCATTAAGTCAGGCTCCAATAAATTACCTTCCTTTCTAACTCTTCCTCTGGCTTCTAAGACCATGACCTGAATCTTACCAAAGTAATCAGATTGGTGCCAGTAGTATTTATATATGTGACAGGAGAGGTCTTTTCATCGAAAGGTTTTCTATTAACACAATGCTCTGAAAGTAAGTGTGATGCAGTCACAATAGAAAAAATCTCCTCTGGTTTATTATTTGCTGTATATAAATGATGCTTTATGTAAAATGGGATAGCAATACTTGTCCAGTCATTACTAGGACTTTTTATTCTGGTGTAATTTTTGATAAATGAAGGTGTTTTGTTGGTTTCACACAATATTTACATTGTGTGTAATTGGATAGAGCTAGTAGAAGTATAAAAATCACTCTCTAGTATTTATTTTGTAAGCTCTTTGCAGTAAGTTGGCCAGAGGCTTATTCTCTCTCTCTTTTATTGGTTGAAGTGTTAAATAAAGAATTGAAAGAATTGATTATATAATGCTAAGTCCTATAATTCAGTGTGTTGGAAATATAATACCTGTTTATGACAAATTAAGTGGACATAAACATTTTTATTTTAAAGAGAAATATTTTCTCCCAATTTCTATTTTGTGTGTTAATAGCCATCAGCCTGCATCTCTATTTTGTATATAGAATGACATAGATAGAAAATATTTCAGAAGCAACTCATATTTCTTCTAAAGGGAGAAAATTTTGCATCACAATCTTATTTGTGCATATCTCCCTAAGATTCTGAAAGATATTCGTAAATAGCCCTGTTGAGTGTGTTTCAATCACTATCTACATATTAACTGACAACTAGTGCTACCACCGCACCTGGTCCTAACAGTATAAATATACATCCATCTTTTTCCTTGTGCTCAAAAAATCCCATGATCTGAGTTCCTGGGGACACACATTTGTAGATAACTACCTGTAATGGAATGTGTTCCTTGTGATCCGAACACTGTACTTAGGACAGAAGAAGTAATTAATTCTAGCTGGGTAAATGAAAAAGATGACATATGAGCTGAGTAATGAAAACTGACCAGAAATTTGCTAAGGGGAAAAGAAGAAAGCGAAGGTATTCTGGGTATCTGTGTTCAAATAAAAACCATCTACTCTTTTCCATGCAAGACTAAAAAAAAAAATCATTCCTTCAACGAGCATTTAATGAATATCTACTGTGAACAAGACATTCAGAAACATGACACTTCTATATCTGTGTTGTGTTCTAGTCTGTGATTGTTGGGAATCTAGCCATTTTTCTTTGCCCATACTATATATACCACATTTAAAGGTGCAATGAGATGGGCATAGTTTTTTTGAGAAAACTGCATTCATTCATTTATTCATTCAGTCAGTCAGCCAACCAACAGTACACCCGAGTGCCTGCCATGTGCTCATCAGTTTGTAGGAAAGAACATGGGATTCAAGAGTCGTGTCTATCCAGACAAAATTTTATAAAGAACAAGAGTCATGACTGAGTTTGCTGAATAGCCACAGTCAAGAAGAAGGGAGAGAGAGAAGGAAAAGAGGCCTGGAAACCAAGCAGGCTGATCAAAAGGATGACAGATCAAGGAGATGATAGTGCCACCAATGTCCAACACAGAGAGACTAGGGGGCCACTGAACTGCTCAGCAGTCCCTGCTTCGGTGAAGGCCACTTCCAGGAGCATTGTGTAGGAGGAGCTGGAGCAGAAGGAAGAAGGATGAAGACCTGTGGAGATAGAAAGGGAGAAACAGGACAGGTAGAAATGAGGTCTGGAGAAAATGCTCTTCATGGTGGCAGAGAACTGCGTGTTCAAAGGCAAAATGGACGTATGGATGCAATTTATCATTTTTGTGTGTGTCAAATTTCTTGGAATATTCGTTATTTCATGAAAATTCCCTGCTTTGTTTAATACTTAACGTATTTCCAGATTGACACGATATATGAAGAACCGTGTTTGTATTTGTTCACTGAATATGTCACATATTTATGCACTTTTCCACTGTGTTTAAATTATAAGATACAAATGGACACTTGCAATAACAAACAGGCCATATTTTTAATGATTATTATATCTCACACAATAACTTTGATTTTTATTGCACTGAATAGTTTTCATTGTAATGGCTCATTTTATTCTGAATAATTTTATTTATACACTTAAAATATAAAGTCACTATTATATTTTTGCCATGTCAATAAGCAGTGTCAACAGTGGAATTTAGAAGAGAATGATTACAAATGAAAACTGTTATTTTTGAACATATATTTCACAGCATGAGAACAAGTGTATTCAGCTGTTCATTTTATAAAGAGAGAAAAATACATTTAAAATTAGACTTGTACCAGTCAGAGACTATAATTCATGCAGTCTTAAGAAAAATATAAATGCATCGTATCAGTGGGTAAAGAAAAAAATCATTTCAATAAAGCATCTGGTGATTACATGTCTCTACATAGAATTTTTTTTTTTAAAGAAAGACAGTTGTAAGTTAGGAATTCAGCATCAAGCCTTTAACATGTTTTTTATAATCAGAAAACTATAGAGATTGAACCCAGGTGAAACATAGAAAAAAGTTCTTATTCTGTGAGTAATCTGAGGACAACTACCTTCCACTAACCGTTAGCATTATCACGTTACTTTCTTCTGAGCCAAGGTCGACCTTAATTCGTTTGGTATCAGTATATTAACTATTTTAATGACCTTTATAAAAGATAAAAGACCCTCCCTGGATTGAAAGTGGGCCTTGACCGATTTTCACAGTAGCAGGAATGAATTTGCACTGGTCAGTCTGTACTCCTGTGCTTATCATCCTGTGGCTTCAGCGTCACACTGTGAGAGAAGTGTTGCTGGATTTGCCAGGCCGCGAGATGGAACATAGCCAGCTAACCCACAGGAGATGAAATCTGTGCCCTTGGCTATGCTAACAAGGCTTCCACAGCAGGTCGCTGAGCTAAGGAAGTTACCTTGGGTGACACCTGGCTAAGCCACTGTAATGTGCTCACTCAGAGGGAAGTTGGGAAATTGAGCCAGTTTATCTGGGGCACCTCCTGCTCCCCTCTTGGGTCCTGCTTTAATGCCTCTTTTAACTTCTACATTGCTAGTGCCCTTTTCCCCCTTCCCTTATCCCGTGCCATCCCACCCTTATCAAAAATCCCTTTCTCAAAAGATGCTGGTGTGTATTTGTGAAAGCCCAAGCATCAAGTCTCCTGAAGTTTTTGAACATTCCCTCTTCAAAGGATTGTTTTTCTTCTTACAGCTATCAAAAGATAATTGCCAATCATATCCAAAATAAATCATGGGGGTGTTTTAGAAATTTCTCCTACATATTTCACCACAGTGAGTAGCAGAGATATGACTGGGAGAGAGAAAAGCAGTTTTTGCTTTTATTTATTTATTTATCGGAAACCCCCAATGGTAGTAGAAGATCTTTTCGAAGATATGAAAGATGGTGTTAAACTGCTTGCTCTCCTGGAGGTCCTATCCGGGCAGAAACTGGTAAGAACTTTTCTGTGGCCAGGCTTGTCAAACTTTCCTTTTAGAGTTGATGGTTGTGGAGTTGGGAACGTATGGGGCTCTGCCCATATAAAAGAAAGTTCTCCTTCGTTGTCAGTAAAACACCGGAAGCACTAGCCTGTGGGTCATTTCTGGGAGCAAGGAATACATTTCCTTTCTTGGTCCTGCACACACACCTTTAGTAGATTTGAACATTGTATGTAGTAGCAGCAAGCTTGGAAGGAAGAGTAGAGAACTTCCTCAATAACCAATCATGGTTAATTATTATTACATGTGTATGATACCCAGGAAGCTAGCTGCAAACTAACATCTGCCTCACTTTAAATGTTTGCTTTTCATTTAGAAAGGATCATTGGTCCTTCCTGTGTATTTATGTAGTTGTCTGTTGAAAACTAAGCCTGAAGTCACCATGGCATTTTTTTTTGTTTTTTTTAATACGCTTGTGGACATCCTCCTTCACCAGTCATTTGTAACGGGAACATCATGTTCAGAATCATTTGTTTTTATGCACAGTGGAACCAGCAGAGTAAAAAAGAAAAACGTTGACAGTGAGCTATAAAATCTATTTTCTACATTATTCAAATAATAAACTATTTATTTTTTCTGTTTTTTTTTTTTTCATTTTTCATTTCAAAGTGCAAAGTGGTAGAGGAGTAAGTAGTTTGCAAGCATAAACTATTTATAAATGATGTTTACCATAATTAGAAAATGAAGCTCAGGAAATAGTCTTCAGGGTGTTGAATAACATGCTAGACACAGGGTTCAAAATTGGGAGTACTTATTTATTCTTTACTTCTTTTATCTTGACAAAGAGGTATATTACTTGGCTAATTTAGTTTTCGAAAAATATGTTTTTGCCTGAATATAAATTTCCAATTAATTTTGTGCAGGAAACCCTCAAAATTGCTTTTGTAGAAGTGTTGTTTGTTAAAAAATACAAACTGGTAATAATATTGTGTTAAGTCATTTATCTAATCTGATTCACAAGGTAGTAGGTGCTGTCTGTGCCCCAGAGGTCACCTCAGCTCCCGTCTGCTTTCAGCCACAGCAGTGGTGGACACACCTCTGCACCCCAACAGCCTCTCCACTCAAGCACTGGTAGCAAGCTCTGGGATTCTGTCCTCAGGGTTTATCAAAGCCACAAACTGCACAAGGCAGCCCTCAACTGCAGAAGAGTTAATGGTCTCAAAGGACTTTCAACCAATGGAGGCGGGAATCCAGGAATAAATGCTCCAGTCTGGCGTTTGCAGGAGGGTCGATTCTGAGGCATATTTTACACATCTCACAGAGCATCTTGTGAGCCTCAGTTGCCCACAGTGGAGACCTTCAACTGCACATCCTTAACGGCACCTCTCCCCATTTCAGTCCCCACGCATCCTCATTCTTGCTACCTGAGATCATCTCTCCAATCAACTACATGTACCCAAGTCCTTGTCTCAGGCTCTGCTTTGGGGGAAATCAAACAAGACCTATATGAACAGCTGATTTGGAATATATATATTTATACACACACACCCCCCCCCACACACACACACACATTCATGTACTAAATAAACCAGATGAGCATTAGGATGTAGGAGTTATTGAACTGAAATGTAAACTCCCCAGATTATTGATCATCTTTATTTATCCTCTTGAATTAAGCTATTTCCTTAAAGGTTGAACGAACCAATTCAAATGCATGTATTTAAGAAGTGTATTATTCTAAGTGTCCATACAATTCTGCCATTGTACTTGGCCAACAGTATGCAGAAACCTTCACAGGCATTTAACTGCCAAACTAAATGATTCTAGAAGAAGCATATATTTCGACATCAGAATCCTACTTCTGTTTAAGTGCCCTACTCGCTCAGACTTAGAATGATAGGGTCTTGCAACTCAACTCAGTTGCAGAAGGAATCTCAGCATTCTCCTTTAACAGGAAGAGAAACTGAGACGCAAAAGGACATTTTATGATTGAACCTATACTATTTATTTCTATCGAGCCCTTCAAGATTCTGAATTACATAAATGAATTACTCTGAAATTATAAATAAACCTTGGGGATGTTTATTTAAATTTTGAACATGTAAACATTATGGTTCAGGACCACATTAAGAGGTGAAAAGCGTCATTTAGAGGAATGAGTGTCCCAGGCATTCTCCTAGAGCTTTCAAAGGCAGGATGTGGGCAAGAGCATTTCCCATGGGACCATGAACACTGCTCAGGAAATCTATAATTATCTCATAAGTGGGATGCTATTAAGAACGTAAGACTTAACATCGCCATTCACGTAGCCCAGGACTCTGGCTCTGACCGTGATCTTCTGGGAGATGTGGCCAAATGGCTTTGTACTCCTTTTGCCACCAGCAACTCAGAGAGAGGGGGTGGGCTCTCAATATTCTGGTCCCCTCTAATAAGCTCTCATCACTCTCTTGTCTATTATTTTTATTTATGACCCTCAGGAGTTTTTAAGTTTTTAAATTATTATTCTTGGATTCCTCTACATCCCTTGAATATTATTTGTGGAATGTTTACTCTTTAAATCGACCAGTGATTATATGTTTTAAATCACACATCAACATAGGAACACTAAATTTAATTTTATACTTAAGATTTTTTAAGAATATGAAGAATTGCTATTGAAAAATTAGAAATAATAGAAGCAATTATTAATAGAGTTTAAGGACTGCAGAAAAGCTTACTTCTTATCCATTTTAACCTTCTGTACAGTATTTTTCAAATTCTTTGATACTTTGCATTCAAGAAGAGTCTAATGATCCACTTAACAGTGAACAGTTGGCACTCAGGAAATCTGGAGCATCAAAGACCCTTGTTTGTTCACCAGGTGACTTTATTAGTAATCAATCATATATTTAGAGTGGCAATCATATATTTAGAGTGGCAAAAACACTTTAAACTCTTAGAGAAAAATAGAGGTGAATATTTCTGAGACATTGGATTAGGAAAAAATAATAAGACACAAAATATTGACTATAAAAGATGACTACACTTGACTAATGCTAAAATTAGAATTGTTTTTAAATCAAAAACCTCTAAAGAAAGCGAATGAAGAAATAAAAAATTGGCCAAAGATATTCACAATACACATTGGGAAAGGATGAAGAAAAGATTATATCAAGAATATATAAAGTACATCTTCAAAACAATGAGGACAAACAACCCAAAGAGAAACCTGGTCAAGAGATGTGAAAAAGCATTTTACAAAAGGGACAGATGTTACTAGAGAACAGAGGAAGAGACAGGCATGTCATTGTCAAGGAGACGCAAAGAAAGACCACAATGAAAGACCATGTTATGCACATTCAATTGGAAAAAAAAAATTCAGTGTCTGTCCAAATCAAATGTTAGGATATTCATCAATGGAATTATAATCGTATTGCTGAGAAGAGTGAAAAGTAGTGCAAGCACTTTGGAAGAGTTTGACATTACTTTAGAAGTTCAAAAGCCACATTGCCTCTGACACAGCAATTCCGCTCTTAGCTTTGCATCCAGGAGGGACTCTTTATACTTGTAACAAAGATAGGATGTGCATGAGTGATTTGTCAGCATAGGTCATGATAAACATAACCGGAAAATAACCCAGATTCACATCAAAAGGAGAGTAGATAGATGTCACAGAATATAGCTGTCAAAACGAAGGAAATACAGTGACAGGCAACAACATGGATGAATCTCTGGAACGAAATATTATGTGGAAAAAAATCAGTCTGAAAAGATTAACACGATGATATCCTTTATGTAAAGCTAACAACCAAAATAAATATTATTTTAAAGAATTCATATAAATAAAATGAATTTATATGAAAAGGAAAGCGTTGGACTGGATTTGCATAATGGTTGTCATGCATGTGGGAAGGCAGGTGCATGGGTGAATGCTGGTGATATTGAGGGGTGTGGCTTTCATACTTAATTTCTGGGTCTTGGCTTTGTTTTACCTGGCAGATTCATCGGTGATTTTTACATTATAAAAGATATTTAATTAAATAAGTAGGTGAGTGGGCCATGCATGTACCAATGATGTCAGGTAGAAAGGAGGTTCTCGAATTAAGAATAAATAAAAATCAAAACAATTTTAAAAGCACATTTTTTATTTAAATATTTGCTTAAAATCATATCATGAAAATTATTACCTGGTACACTATTGATTGAAAAACAAAAGATAGTCAGTTTGGAATTTCAGTGGGAAAATGTTTAGTGTCACAGAGAAGAGCCCAGTTATGCAACTATGGAGAAATTGCCTCAATTATCCATTCGGTTCCTGTAGGTGTAAAGGAAGCTGATGCTATCTATTTCACTGAAATTGTTTTGAGTTTTAAAATGAACTTCGTGACACATAGAACGCACACAATAGATTTCATTAACTCAAACACAGGTAACCAGAATATACCACTGTGTCAGTAACATTTCTATTCTCAGAATCTCATTTTTTAACCTTGGCTCATGTGCTCTAAGTATTTTGGTCATCCAAACGGAGTGATATTCCTAATATTGTCAATAACCCCTATGCTACTTTAACTGAAAAAAAAAAAAGGTGAATGACCAAGAGTACATTTTTTCTTCTTTAAATCTCCTTTTTTTAAAATTAAATTTATGGGGGGGGGGGGGGGGAATAAAATTATATAGGTTTTAAGCGTACCATTCAATAGTACTTTGAAATAAGTCAGACAGAGGAAGTAGAGAACCATATGATTTTGCTCATATGTGAGATATAAAACTAGAAGAATACTTTTTTAAAGACTTTATCTTTTAGAACACTTTTAGGTTTACATCAAAATTCAGAGAAAAGTACAGAGATTTTTCATATACCCCTGTCCTCACACATACAGCAAGAGTATTTTTCATATAAATATTTCCCAATTTATAGGACTGCCAGTCTAATAGAAAACGTAGGAATTTTGTAAATTTCTGCTCTAAGACCTACAGAAACCTGAAAGGCAAAGGCATTAACAGATAAGCTGAGAATGGATGCCTTTATTGAGTGAATTAATACACATACGTGGTGCTGTGTGGATAATGCTCTTTTATGTATATACTGACCTTTATAGAAATTGAGTTATGCTGGTTGTTTTTGAATACATTTTAATATATATAATACATCAAGTACATTTTAATACATATAAATAGATTTTATAACTATCTTTTTAATGTGTGCATTTGGTCTATTCCTGTTCTCCTCCTGCAGCCTTGTGAACAGGGACGCCGTATGAAGCGAATCCACGCCGTGGCTAACATCGGCACGGCACTCAAGTTCCTTGAAGGAAGAAAGGTGAGAGAAGCAAAACTAAAACACTGAATATAAATAGATTTTATAACCATCTTTTTAATGTGTGCCTTTGGTCTATTCCTGTTCTCCTCCCGCAGCCTTGTGAACAGGGACGCCGTATGAAGCGAATCCACGCCGTGGCTAACATCGGCACAGCACTCAAGTTCCTTGAAGGAAGAAAGGTGAGAGAAGCAAAACTAAAACACTGAATGAAGGAGGTGTGGGCAGGCCGACGTTTTCAATATTGTCTGTGGAGAAAAACACTGCACGTAATCTGTACAGCATAGACATGCCATATTATTGTTGTTATTGTTAGACTTACAGAAAAGTGGCAAAAAGGGCACAGAGATTTCACATTTGTGTTTCGCAAGCCAGCCTCATCTAATGTTAAGAACTTACACATAGTACGTATATGTATGTAGAGTGTAATTCCCATAATGTGCAAGTTAAAATCGTTATGTTTTACTGTTAACTAAAGGATAGATAGGAGCCTAATTTCATCAGTTTCTTCAGTGTCTTATTTCTGTTCCGGGGAACGAGCAGTAACACACCTTGCATTTGATGGTGGCGGCTGCTCTGTCCCTTCCACTCTGTGACGGTTCCGCATTCTTTCCTTGTCTTTCATAAGTTTGACACTTCTGATAACTGCTGCTCAGCTATTTTGGAGAGTGTCTTTCGATTTGGGTTTCTATGAAGATATCTCATGATTAGATCAAGGTTATACACATTTGGCAAGAATTCCGAGGAAGTGATGTCGCGTTCCTCAGCGCATCATATTAGTGGATATAGGATACGGACATGTCTTATTGCTGGTGATGTTCAGTTTGATCACTTGTAAGATCGTCTGCTGTTTTTTATTTTTAATGGTAAAATTCTTATTTTCCTTTTATAATTGAGAAACAGCTTAGGTGAGATCATTGAGATCATGCTACCATTCTGCTTTTTCTCAAACTTTGCTCGTTGATTTTAGCATTGATTGCTTTCAGTAATTAATTTATGTGCCATTTGCCTAATGATGATTTTGTATTTCCCTCATTTCCTTCTACATGTATTAAAGGGAACTGTTCTGTGAGAAAAGATGTCCTTTCCCTCTCCATTTATTCATTCGATTATTTATTTCAGTATAGACTGGTGGATATTTATTTTATTCTATAGTTATAATTGAATACTACTATTATTACCACCATTTTGTTGTTCAAACCATTCTAGCTTGGCTATGAAAAGTTCTTTAAGGCTGGCTCCTGCTTGTCTTGTATTTTCCCTGCCCAAGTCCTGGAATCAGCCATTTCTCTAAGGAGACCTTTTTCCTTTTATTAGCAAGTCGCATTTAGAAGCCAAGATTCAGTTGCTAAGTGTACTCATTGCTACTGAGGTTTCATTGCTCTTGGGCCCTCTTAACAGGCAGATCTAGAAAATATGTTTACTAACCTGGATGTCTTTCTCTGTCCCTCTCCATAGCTTCTGCTATGAGTGTGTGTATAAACCAATAGTTTGAGCTGCTACTTCTGATTTCAATCTAACATCACAAAGTTTATTTTAGCATTCCATGCCTATTAGTTTCTGCAGTGAGACCCTGGTTCTCATTTATAATACACTTACTTATTTTTCAGCCCTAGTATGCACATGAAATAGTTGCAGAATTGAAAACCCCCGCCCTTATGAGAAACGGATTTACTAACTGGAGAACCATATTTGTGTGTGGATTTTTAGTCCTTAGCATTACAATATTTAGTCAAAAGACTGTTTTCCAAATTTGCTTAGGTTACTTCTGTCTTTCCCATGCTAAACTTTTAGTGTGCTTATGTTATTCGTTTGAAGTAGAATTTGGGTAATAGAGTTCTATTCCATTTGAGTAACGCCTTCCCCCTCCCCAAACATTCTAGTTATCTACATGTATATTCTGGGGAATGGGATATTACTATGATTCTAAGAATAAAAGTTATACTTAGAGAAGTACCACTCCTCCCTCATTCTTACTGCTCCATTATCATTTCCTTCTGTTTCACTCCCCTTCACACTTTTAGGTAATCAGTCTCTCTAATTTCTCATTTACCATGCCTGTATTTCCTTTGCACAAAGGAGCAGTGTATTTTCATACGCCACCTTCTTTCTTACATGAAGAGTACTGCACTATCGACACACCCCTACACTTTGCTTTTTTCATTTAACAGTGTGTCTTAAAATCATCCAAATCAGTTCATGGAGATCCTCATTCATCTTCACAGCTGTATGATATTCTATTGTCTGGATGTGTCAGAGTGTATTTAACCACCCTCTTATGAATGAGCATTTAGGTTGTTGCTAATATTATTCAAACAGAAACAATGATGCAGTTTAATACCTGTGCATATATACTTTCATATTATCGGTAATGCATTTTGGGGATAAATTCCTTTTGATTGTTGGATCTAAAGGTAAGTGTACATGTAGTTTTGTTAGGTATTGCCATATATCTTCCAAAGCATTGTACCAATCCTCTTAGATTTCATCCCCTTCCCAGATTTTCTGGAAAAATTTTCAATCTCTTTGGATGTCTTTCTATTGCCCATCCCACCCTCCTAGGCTATTAAGAATTATTGTAAGTTTAATAGGATTCTGCAAGAGAGAGATTGGGGTGGGGGGGGGAACCTATGCTCCATAAACCTGTTGTGGAACACAGTTTCTAAAGAGAGAAATTAATTATGAAAAACGTTTTTCTTCTCAAGTTGAGCAAAAGATCATTAGGTTCTATAATAAGCTGCATATGTTAGCTTCATGGTACAGTTGGGTTGAGGTAGAAAATTCAACTTACATTCAGCCACATTTTTTAAAAGAGTAGTATACAAGGAAAGAGAAATAATCTGGCCTCTGTGAAATGCATTATGATCTCCCTCGGTATCTGGGTGATTGGCTCTGGAGCCCTGCAGATATGATATCCAAGGATGCTCAAGTCCCTCATATAAAATGACCTAGTATCTGCGTATAACCTCTGTGCATCCTCCTGCATCCTTTAAATCATCTCTAGATTACTTATAATACCTAATACAACGTAAGTGCTATATAAATAGTTGTTACACTGTATTGTTTAGGGAATACTGACAAGAGAAAAAGGTCTGCCTTTTCAGTGCAAACACAACATTCATACACAAGCATAGTACATGTCAGCAACAATGTAACTCTTTTCAGAGTATTTTCCATCTGGTCTGGAACCCAAAGATACAAAAGGCCAACTGTAATCTTATGGTTATTGGGATATATTCTAAATTTGTGGGCCATGGATACTAAAATGGATGTGGAGAATGTTCTGGAGAAGTTTTGAAACTAATCAAAATGATTATAAAGACTGCAATAGGTTCTGTTATAAAAGGTTAAAGAAATTCGATATTCTTATTTTTCACAAACTTGTATATGTCTTACTCTGTGCTAAATTTAAAATAAGTAGACATATAAGCTTATAATCTATAGCACTTCTTAATTTTTTTCTGTCTCAGAACATGATGAATGAACATTACCAGTGAGGCAAAAATCCCATGAATGTACCTCAAACTATTTCAAATGATTTTTGTGCCGGTTTTACACTACCCTTTTTGAAGTATAACTAGTAAATCTAAACTAATTACTAAAGCATAAAGCATTTGTGAGATGATTTTTGCATCCGATAAATTTTTATTAAAGTTAACCATTTGTAAACTCTGAACTTTATTATTATTAATAATACATCTCATGAAATCATGGCTGAGAATTATTAAGCTGGAAGTTTAAGGAGTACTTTATTATTATTATTTTGTATTGGTTTAGGGATTATGAGAAAGATGATGACCAGTTAATTGTGTTCTATAGAGACTGACTAAGATAAATCGATTTTGCTTGGACTTAGAAATAACTTTTTTGATAGTTGCGAAGGCATTGAAATGAATAATTGGGAACAATGGTAGATTAATATGTATCCTCAATACTTTATAGTTATCAGTGCCCCAAAGTAAGGAACTGAACCCTAAGCATCTCTTTCTGCTTTACTATTTCTTACCTTTCCTTTGTCTTTAAAATATACTCCTCAAATATATTTAATACCTACATTTTTATTCCCTTTGAAGAAAAAATGCTGATTTTGAAAGGTTATTTATGTATGTATATCATCTTCTCCCTTTGTTTTTCATGTCAGTCCATATACAGAGGATCACCGGTTAGTACAAATTTTAGAATCTTTAACTCCTGACTTTTATAGGTAAAAGAGAACATAAGTTTCATGCTATTTGATAGCAAACTTCAAAGTAAGTGCATCTTCTTAAACTATCACAGTTTCTTTTAAGTTGCAGTCAACTTCTAAATGTAAAGAATAACCCTTTTTTTTTTCCTGTCTGGCATTTTATTGGTAATTCTTTGCATGATGCCACGTTTTTTTCAACTTAAACAAGCTTTTGAAATTCATTTTATAGTAATTTTTATTGTGTGTACCTAATGAATACTCCCGAAATTTCCACTGAAACCATGTGCCTGTTTGTTTTTCTGGCTCACCCTACTTACTTGTGTGTATTATTACATAGGCATAACCGAGTTTTATTGCTGTCTAATGAAGCACTCATTATTGCATACTTAAATGGCCTATAATTTTCTAGTACATTACTAGTACAGTTTTTCTTTTTAAACAGATTAAATTAGTCAACATTAACTCCACCGATATCGCTGATGGCCGACCCTCAATAGTTCTTGGACTGATGTGGACCATTATTTTATATTTCCAGGTATTGTGCTACAGTTCCCTTTTAAGTTGCATAATGTCATGGAGGGAGGTCATAGCAGACATTTAATAATACTGTCATTTGTCATGCCTCTGGGGTTGATCCTCAAACTGGCAGACATGTGACTGTCACAGATACATTGTTTTTTGGAAGCAGAATTTCCTCTCTTCCCTATAAAGGTGTTATAGATAAAACTCCCCCAAAGAACTCTGGCAAAGGCACCCACTCTGAAAAGTGGGCAGAACACAGCAAAGATGAAATGTTGGTATAGGAAGTTCAGAAAATTTATCTTTGTTATCTGGAAGGGACCAGTTCTATGCTCAGACGTTAAGGAGTGAAATTAACTTGGCATTCCATTCAGAATTGTAGCTCTAGCCCATAGATTTTTTTTTTAATTGACTTTATTTTTTAGAGCAGGTTTAAGTTCACAGCAAAATTGAGTGGAAGGGGCAGAGAGTTCCCATAGTGGAAGGTGCAGAGATTTCCCATATACCCCCTGCACCTACACGTGCATAGCTTCGCCTATAATTCCCCCTCAGAGCGGCATATTTGTTACAATTAATGAACCTATATTGACACATCATCATCATTCAAAGTCCATCGTTTACATTGGGCTTCACTTTTGGTGTTGTACATTCTATGAGCTTGGATAACTCTTAGGTTTTACTTATTAATCCATTCACGTATTTAACAAGTGTTTATCATCAAGTTTTTGATGCAGGGGGACATACAAAGAGCAGAGTAGAACATCAGTCCTGCCATTTAAGAGCTTATATTTTGCCAGCCATGTTAAGATAAACCATTTTTAGTTGGAAAAGTGAAACATCTGAGGGAAGAAGAACAAAGATAATTCTTGTATTTCTGTCGACTGTGAACGTACAGATCGAAGAGTTGACCAGCAACCTGCCACAGCTGCAGTCCTTGTCCAGCAGCACGTCCTCCGTGGACAGCACGGTCAGCTCAGAGATGGCCAGCCCCCCGAGCAAGCGCAAAGTGGCCACCAAGATCCAGGGAAATGCTAAGAAGGCTTTGTTAAAGTGGGTTCAGTACACGGCAGCCAAGTAAGTACCAAGAGTTTGGTTACATTTGAAACCCTTGAATAGTTTGGGTTATCGATTTATTACTGAGAACCTCTTCCAATGATGGCAAAATTTGAGGAGACATTTGAATGAATGGCTTTGCTTCATGGTCTTGTTCCATTCTTTCCTTGAATTAAAATATAAACACATATAAACACATTGTCACTAATGCTCTAGAAGATACTGCCATAGAAGTAATTCCTTCTTCATTCCTGCACTTGGGCCTGATTAAGTTGTTTAATCCTTAGACTTTTATTAGCATGAAGGCTAATTCTATTGAAGTTACTGTTTGGACTTTTGATCCTATTAAATAATCTTTCCACAAATAAATTTGAGGTTTAAACTTGATAATCTCTTCATAAGACTACTGAGTTCTGTTTAATAATAATGTGAACTATGTTCTACATTCTGAAATAATTATATTTGTTTTTATTTCCTGAGACTTTCTAGCAATTTTATTTTTAATTTTTTTTCTTTGATCTCATCTTTTTTTGGGAATGTAAGTTCCTTTGTCAGCTCCAGCTTTATGGACGGATAATTTTCTCTTAGTTTGTTTCCTTCTAGGTATAATAAATTTGCATGTGTGTACATTTATGTGATAATGCTGGATAGAAAAGTACTACTCACAAAAAGTATCTTTTCATAGCAATTTCAATAGAGTTTTCAATTGATTATACTAGTATTTTATGGAGAAATGTGGTCAATGGTAAGATCTCTTCACATAGAATTTGTGCTTTTGTATAATTTTCCTAAATGACATGTAAAATTAATTCATTTTCTGTTATTTTGCATGCCTAACTCTAATCTGAATCATATTCTCTACTTCTGGAAAACAGTTGTAAACAAATACTTATCATTATAAAATATTAAGGTGCTAAACACAGGGAATTCTATTTTTAAAGTGTTTGAAGAGCAAAAATAAAGAGAGAAAAAATAAACATAAAGAGATATAATTAGTGTTATTTATATAGTTTTGTTTAATTTTTAAAATGTATTGGTGGCTTTCTAATTTGGGGCATATTTTTATGATTCCAGTTGCAGTTAAAAATATTTCTGAGAGCAAACTGTAATAGGAATGAAATAAAAAGGCATTTTCACATTGCCGGTGTACTGCTTGCATCCCATCTGCATGGGTGTTTCTTGTCTCTTGTGGTTTAACTGGACGAGGAGGAGACGTGTGAGGGACAAGAGGAGTCTGGTGACCACATGCTAGGACACTTGTCTTGATGCTGTGACAGTAAAACTGTGTAATAATGTCGATGCGATATTGTCTTGTCCATTGTTCCACACAGCAGTAAACTAACCAAAAATAAATTGATTTTCAGTTAATAGAGCAGCTTGACATAAAGTCGGATTTGATGCTGGAGGAGTTTTCCTGCAATAGCTTTGTTTCACGCAGGGTGTAACAGATTTCAAAGATGTACAAGGGTCTAATGATAACTAAAAGTCATTTCTGCAACTTATACACTTGTAACATCAGTGGGAGTTGTATTTTACTTATCTGGATAAATGTCCAGATTCATGGACCCAAGGGTTTTTTCACCCATTAGCCCATCAGTGAAGTCCAATTTATTTTACAGCTGCATAAGATGCAGAGATTTCAGGAGATGTCTATTCTCTGCCACAAACATTCTGGAATGAACACAGATACTATATTGCTGCTGAATTGTTGATAAATTTTCTAAAAGCTGCTTTTCACATTGTCTTAGTCTGCATTTTTCAAGCAACCTCTTACCTGACGTGGATAAAGGATTTTAGAATCTGCACCCATTTTAGTATATGACATGTTTCTAAACTGATAATTTATGAGATTCTGTAGTCTGAAGGTTTATTGGTCTGAAGATGGCGACAAAGGATAAAACATCCAGTAAACACCAGACAAATTGTCATCAGAGTGTATTTACTGTTTTCATATAAAATTTCTAAGTATTTGAGTAGTAAATTAAAAAAACTGTTTCAGCAACATAAAATAGTTAAGCCCTCTTGCCTATCTCTTTGTCTTTTTATTACTTTTTTTCTTTTTTCTTTTTCTTTTTCTTTCTTTCCTTCTTTCTTTCCTTCTTTCTTTTTTTTTTTTTTTTTTTTTTTTTTTTTTTTTTTTTTTTTTTTTTTTTTTTTTTTTTTTTTTTTTTTTACCAATTTCATTACTATAGGTACGTACTCTGAGAAATGAAAGCATTCAGTTATAGCATATCTGATATTTGCATACCTTGTTTTCAAATGTCTAAGAAGAACAATAGTATTTTAGGGCAAAAATTAACAAGGTAATGAAACAAGTGAAGATATGTATATCATATCCATTTAAAATAACTTAAAGTAAATATGTATTAGAGGTCAGAAATGCCTATAATTAGGACATATTTCATCATTTCTTTAAGTGATATAGCTAAGTTTCTGTAAGTTTGTATCCCTTTTTTAAGAGAAGTCTCTAAGTTTTCTTTGATTCTGTATCTAAGATTCTTAAATGAAAGATTTAGGCTAAAACTAAAACTTTTGTTTAAGTATTTTGATCTAATACAAAACACTATAGTAATGTGTGTGTGTGTGTGTGTGTGAGTATTCAACAAATATAGAAGAAGAAAATGTACTAAAATGTTTAAATTATTCCAACATAATAGATATTTAAGGAAACATTTTATATATTTATTTTTGAAAATGTCTAAAACAATAAAAAATTCAAGAAAATCAGAAAATATGTAATTATATGATGACATTTATCAGCTAATTGTTTATTTATTTACACTTCACCTTATTTGGTTAAAAATAATTTAAGATGGCTTAAGAGACTGAATACAAAAACATTTTTAAATGAGGAAATGTGAACAAAGGGAAAATGTAGGTAGAAAAGTAAGATGAAGCCAGAGGCAAATGTACAAATTAATGGATAACAAGCACGTACTGCTCAATGTGGGTGGATATTGGCCAGTTTGTCAGACATTGGCTGAAAAAAAATTATATCTGTACTATGAAAGACAGAAACTCTAAGAGAAGATTCAAGGTTACTTTACAAATACTGGAGTCTTACGAAACTGCTTTTTAAATATTTATTCATGAAGCGAGGGATTAGATTCAATGATGCTACTTTTAGGACTATATATTTTATGCAAACTGAATGTACATTGGTAAAACATAATATAAAGTGAATCTTAAGTTTACTGAGATAAAATTTAAGAGGACTTACCAACTTTCTACATTAATCATTTTATTAGTCATATATATTGTATCTTATAGTTCATGGAGATTTTGAGAATATAGGGTAAAAAAGAATTGAGTGATGTTATTTCTACTTTACTTAGAAACAACTGTAATGAGTTCATGGAGATTTCGAGAATATAGGGTAAAAAAGAATTGAGTGATATTATTTCTGCTTTACTTAGAAACAACTGTAATGAGACTAATTTTTTAATTATCCACTGACTGTTACCTAATTAATTGATCACCTTTAATGACTCTAAACTTGAGGGATAGTACTGTTGCTCAAATATCTTTACCCTTTTTGGAACTGCCTTTACAGTTGACAGGTTTCATGTAGAAAAAAATAACTCATTGTAAGCTTGCCTCACTTCTGTTTTCAAAGGCAAAACATGACTACTAACTTGAATCACCTTCTTAATTAATATAACTGGCTTTGAATCAATTACATCCACCACCAAAGAACAAATACTTGCCACCAGGGCATTGCCCTCAAGGGAATTAAAAAAAAAAAAAAAAAGAGTTTAAGAAAACAATTTGATCTGTGGGGTAATTGGAATAATTTAGCTCCTGTATGACTAATGTGCAGATATGACCGCCTCCATCTATATATGTTCATTCTAATGCATTTGATATAATTCAGACCCATTTGACAATGTCTATTATATATTATGTTTATTGTAACCCATGCATGTATAACAGTTTACTCATCATTATTTTAGAAATGTTAGATACTTTTTTCAAAAAAATATACAATGATGAATTATTATCATTTTCGGTATTTTTATAATCTTACCTTTTTTAAAATTTTGCCAGACATTTTTCTCTAAATTGATTTCTTTTAAAAATGTGTTTTAAATTGAGTATCCCAATTACTGAAAAAATCTAATATAGAAAACTTTAAGTATGGAACCAATATTTCTACATCTTATCATCTTACCCTCTAAAAATATTATTTTGCTTACATTTTCTCAAAACCACTTAACTGGTATAGCTAAATGTACATCATTCCTTGTTGAACAGGGTTAGATTTTGTCTGAGGCCTTCAGGAAAATACATATTATCTATTCAGAACGTGACATTATTATTATTTTTTTTTATCACATGAAGGCAGACTGGAATAGAAGTAAAAGACTTTGGGCGGAGCTGGAGAAGTGGCGTTGCCTTTCATTCAGTCATCCATGCTATTCGACCAGAACTGGTGGACTTGGAGAGGGTCAAAGGAAGACCAAACCGAGAAAACCTGGAGGAAGCCTTCACTATTGCTGAGACGGAGCTGGGGATCCCCAGATTGCTAGATCCTGAAGGTACGTTGACTAATTTTTGGCTCAGCTCATCAGGTTTGTATCTTACACCCAGAAATTACAAGTGACTTTCAAGACTCTATTCGAGGCCAGAAAACCCGAGGAAAGCACAAAGAAATAGTACCTTCCTGCATTGATATTTTCTTAAAATATTATTTGCTGCTAAATTCAGGAGCAAAGTGCTCTGAACAGCACTTTGACATTGGGGGTTCAGCTAGGGGAACTATACTTACTCATTATATTTATGGGTGGAATGAAAGTTTTAGAAGCATGTGTTTGGAGACGGAGGGATGTCACACGATAAAGGAATTACTCTATTACTATAACTCCAAAGAATCTGGAAGAAATAAAAGATTAGTAGTAATTTAAGATCATATCTTTAAAATGTCAGTCATTAAATACTTAGAAATAACGGCAATCATCCAGTGTTTTGATGCCAATGGAGAAAACTACACAAATGACTGACTAATATTTTTCATCCTATTGTTTGGTACATTTTTGTACGACTGTGAATTTAAGATTTTTCTGGAAATGGAGTTAACTCTTTCAAGCCTTCAAAAGATAATTTTGACACTTTTAATAAACATTAAAAAAAAACAAGTAAATCGTTTGTTATATTGAAATAAAAGAGTCAAAGTAAAATTTCCAAATGTCATGGAAATTTTTTTTTTGGTTGGCAATTATGGAAATTTTTATTGACAAATGCAGAAATATGTACACAGTGAAAGGAAGTTATTTTTAAAGGTGAGATTTCAGAATGAACATTTCTAGCTCTAAAACAACGTCACTAAGTAGAGACACTGTGTTTTCAAAAGTAAGCCTCAGAGACCGACAGGTCTGGTTAGTTTCATCTGAGGTCGGGGAACAGCCTGGTGATCCCTAGCCTTTTAGGAACATGCTTTGGGCCCCTCAATTCAGTAGGAGAGACAAGGCTTCCCACTTTGTTTCTGCACATAAAGACCTGATAGTATCCAGTAAACTGACTCAGATCAAGGGGACAGCCACATGTCTATCTGAAACCTCAACTTCAGAGGATTCACCAGAGCTGAAAGTTTTCCTAGATGAGGTGAGATGAGAGCATAAAAGATTCCTTCATATCCAATAGACTAGAAGATCTTAATCTTTTCTTTGATGATCCGAAAGTGAGATTGCCCAAATCCCAGGCTATCCCAGGTATAAGGTGATCCTTTATTTTCCTAGTGAGAACTTCCCTATCAAAAAGTTATGTAGTCAACTTGAATGTTTAAACTTTTAGAGACACAGATTAAATAGACCAAAATCTATTATAATAATTATTTTGTCATTTATTATGCATATACTTAAAAGCATGCACTGTGTTTAAATCATGTATTAAGTGTTGATTTCCTTTCCGTTTTCACATTTCATAGAAGTTTTACTCATTCTTCACATGTGTCTTCCATATTGGTGATCTTGTCATTTTTAAAATCACCTTTGAGTCATCTGACAAATTCCAGAGTACATTATCTTTTTTTCCTCTTAAGTCGTTTGAGTTGCTGCACTTTTTAGATCCTACATTGATAGTCCTTAGAATTGAAATCTTAAAGCACAAGGAACATTGCAAAATACTGAGGTAGTTATATATTTTGCTATTTTTTGTTCGTTCTGTTTTATTCTTTGCTCTGTAGGTACATATTTTATATTGATAATCTCCAAAATATAATCACTTTGTCATTGTCTTTAAAGGGTATTTAAAAGACCTTTTTGCTTTTTTTTTTGTGACTCATTACCATTTAATACTTTTTTATTTATATAGTCTTATTCCTGCGTAATTATTAAATTTGCATAAATTTCTTTGCCTGGTTTTATTAGGTAAACATCCATAAACTTCAAATGTCAATGATCCAAATCTTGTCAGACTCCGTCTCCTTCTAAAAGTACTTGATTGTACAAAATACAGTAATTTAGAAGAATGTTTCATAATGGAGAGGCTTTATAAGGAATTGAACATAAGGCATCTTCCTCTTTTCTAAAGTAGAATTTGTGGGGGTTGAGGGTTTTTTACATTTGGCTATATGTAGTTATCCAAGCTATATAGTAACTTATCATTCAGCTCCAAACCTGTGTTTTAAATACTACACAAATTCTGGAATTTATATATTATTTGTGTCTTACTAACGACAGAATGTCTGCATAACTATATAGTATCTCAGATTTCTGATCACTTAATGTAGAGATTTAAATGAAACAAGTACTACTTTCCTAAAAGCTCTGAGTTAAAATGTGTCATCTTTATGAATCATAAAATTTCCACCTTGTGTCATCCAGGCTATAGTTGTTTCCCCTTTTCCTCTTCACCAAATCTCTAAATATTAATTCTATTTTTCTTCTGCATTAAGGATTAAGGACAGTTTTTTTGTTGTCGTTTGTCGTTCTTTGTTTGTTTGTTTGTTTTTGGTATGTTAGCTAGATTTCAAAGCTTGCATTATTATAATCTAATTAGTGGTAGTTAGTTAATGCGCGTTTGGTTTGGGTTTTCCAGATGTTGATGTGGATAAACCGGATGAGAAGTCTATTATGACCTATGTAGCCCAGTTTCTGAAACATTATCCTGACATTCACAATACAAGCACTGATATGCAAGAGACTGATGTAAGTATTTGTTTTTCTTCGAGTGTTGATAGTACACCCAGTGATGACGACTTTGGTTTTTAAGCATGCTGTTTTCAAAATATTAAATTGCAATGCATTTTAATATAACAACTGAGTAAAAAAATAGGTACCACCAACTGGGGAGGTGATTACAGGAAAAGACTTCTCTAATTTGAATGTTAGACATGACAGAGAAAATATTACTAATAATAAATGCTGGATATATAATACTGATGAATTAAAAATGAAGAAAGATAGCAGTGTTGGGAAACTCCATTTTAGTAGTTTGAGGATTGAAATAATGTTATATCCATCACGTCATTTGCACATCTATATGTTTAACCCCCTTGTTCTGCTAGATCTGATGAAATCTATTTTTGACTATTAGATTTTATTCTATAAGTTGCTACTCACAGCAAATGTATGAAAGTATGGCAAACTTGTAAAAGTTCTCATTATTCACTATGGTTAGATTTTTAAGCCTTTAATAGTTTAAATAACATTTACGCTTTTTGTATTGCTCAAATGACATTGTTCATTGTCATAAAGGAAAACATAACCTGGAGAAAAAAAGAAAAAAATTTTTTTCTATTTGACCTTTTAGAGAGAACCTATTCTAGAAAAAAAAATGTTGCTGTGAGTTCCCAACATTTTTCTGTGTATATGTGGATTCATATATTTTAACAAAAATAAAATCATAGTATACATACAACTTATAATATTTTTTTTCTGTTACATTATACAAAAGTTTTCCATTTTCTCCAGGTCATCATATAGATGCACAGTAATTTATCCAATCTTAATTCTTGAAAATTTATGATTTTTTACTATTATAAATAGTGCTTCTATGAATAATTTTGTAATAAAGCATTGTCTTATAGTTTTCTTAGAAGTGGAATTTCTGGGCTAAAGAACATACAGAGTTTTAGTGATTTTGAAATTCTTTTTCACAAACTCTGTATGAAAGTTTGTCCCATTTTATATTCCAGTTAGCACACCAGAATGTCTATTTCCCCAGTCTTTAACACAATGGATATTACCATTCTCCTAATCTGTTAAAAGTAATATTTGTTTATTACAGAGAAGTGGATTTACTGCTGATTTCATAGTTAATTATAAGGCAAAATGACATCAGGGAAAGTAATAATTAAACTTTTCAAAATTTGTTAAAAACTATCTCTCTGTCTTCATTGCTTAGGTCACATCTAGAGGATTTTGTTTGTTTGTTTGTTTGTTTGTTTAGAGCAGTTTTAGATTATAATGGAGAGCAACAAGAAAAACAGAAATCTTAAAATTTATTTTCTAAATAAACTTCAAAACAGTTTTAAGAAAAGGAAAGGCCAGGGGAATAGAGCCCAAAGTTTTCAACTAGGAAAAGGTATTGCACTGATAGAAATCAATGACTTCCTAAAAGAATTAAGCAAAACAATGGTAACTTGTGTTTCCTCGGTTGCTTGGATAAAGGTAATCCAGCATTTGACAGAACTATCTTAGTTTCTTAAAAACTATAGTTTCAGGAAGCCCTTTTTATTCCTTGGCAGGCTGCAGGCACAGACATTGACCACCTGAGTAACTTTATTTAGCGAAGTAAATTTTTATGAAGCACCACAGAAGGCAGAAGCACAGACAGTGCAAATCCTAGTATAGATTAAAGTGCGTGCTTTAGAGCTATTAGGGAGATTTCTGGGTTTTGAGAATATAATCAGTTGTGGATGCTGCTGTATGAATAAGAAACTCTAAAGAAAGCATCCTAGACTTAATACAGCATTGAAACGGTCAGCTTTCCATCTGATTTTCGTATCTCATGTATTTATATTACCCAACTGGATTTAATTCTGATCTGGTTTCTGAGTTTGTACTATTTTAATTTCCCCGACATTAATTATCTCTCCAGATGAGTAAATTCTGCGGCTGAAAAAGGCTAGGAAGCAAAAAGGGATGCTTTTATTAGTGCTCACGTGTGAGAATTAAAGGCAAAAATCTGAGAATTTAAGGCAAAAATCCTTAGAGATTTAAAACACATACTCCTGATATAAGCTTATTAATGTACTTTATTAAAGAGGCTTTATTATTCAGAGATTAATCTCATCATCTAGAAAATACGTTCTAATTAATCCTTTAAAAAATTCCCTCTATCCCTTCTCTATAAAGAAGAAGCATAGGATTTCAAAAATTAATTTTAAGGAAAATATACTATAAGGTTTGCCTTTT
>KE752324.1:4962-19472 GCA_000465285.1 Eidolon helvum
CCCCTGAGAGTGTATATGCATATATGCACACTCATTTTGTGGGATGGAGGAGCTGAAATTTTGGGACAATGTTAGCAAAAGAAAAAAATACAAAGCCATTATAAAAAGTAAACAGAATATGAGAGTCAAAATATTTCAGGTGATTAAAAATTACTGCCCTCTCCAAATAAAATGAAGAAGAGAAACATAACACTCCAAACTAAATTAGATATTCTCAAACATTTGAATATATGAAATTTACCTTGAGATGTAAATCCAAAACCTTAGAACAGACATAGATGCATTCCAAAACAAAACAAAACACAGGAAGAAGTTAAGTAAACATTGATTTTTTAAACTTTTATTTTTCAACTAGAGTTGACATCCCCCCCCCCCCCCTATTAGTTTCAGGTGTAGAGCGTAATGGTTAGACATTTATATAATTTATGAAGTGATCCCCCTAATTAGTCTAGTACCCACCTGCCACTATACATAGTTATTACAATATCTCTCATAAATATAGATGCAAACCCCCCCCCCCCCATATTAGCAAATTGAATCCAATAAGGTATAAAAGAATTACACAGCACAATCAAGTGCGATTTATCCCAGATACATAGAATCTGTTTCAACATTAGAAAGCAATTAAAATAATCCATCACATCAATAGATGAAAAAGAAAAATATATGATCATATCAATAAATGCGTAAAAAATATTTGACAAAATCTAACACTCATTCATGATTAAAATCTTTTAGTAAACTAAGAATAGAGAAGAACTTCTTCAACTTGATAAAGACTATCTACAAAAACCTGTAGCTAACATTATACTTAATGGTGAAAAGCTCGAAGCTTTCCCACTAAGATCAAGAACAAGTCACTTCTTTTCTATGTCATACTGAAAGTTCTAGTTAATTCAATTAGACAAAAAGGGAAATAAAAGGTATACAGATTGGGGGAAAAAAAATAAAACTCTTTACAGATGACATAATTGTCAATGTAGAAAACCTTAAAGAGTTGACAAACAAACAAAAAAACTCCTGGAACTAATAAGTGATTACAACAAGGTTGCATGGTACAAGGTTAATATACAAGAGTCAATTGCTTTTCTTTGTACCAGCAATGAACAAGTGGAATTTGAAACTAAAAACACAACACCATTTACATTAGCACCCCTAAAATGAAATATTTGAGTATAAATCTAAGAAAATAGATACAAGATCTATGTGAGAAACACTATAAAACCCTGATGAACAAAACCAGAGAACTAAATAAATGAAGAGATATTCTAAGTTCATGGATAGGAAGACTTAATATTGTCAAAATGTTAGTTCTTTTCAACTTGATCTACAGATTTAATGCAATCCCAATAAAAATATCAGCAAGTTATTTTGTGGATATTGGCCAACTAATTCTAAAGTTTATATAGAAAGACAAAAGACCCAAATAGCCAACCCAGTATTAAAAGGGAAGAACAAAGTTGAGGACAGGCACTACTCAGCTTCACAACTCATTATACAGTTATAATAATCAAGACAGTGTGGCATTGATAAAAGAACAGACAATTATATCAATAGAAGAAAATAGAGCCCAGAAATACACCCCCATAAATATAGTCAACTGACCTTTGACAAAAGGGAAAAGATAATATAATGGAGCAAAGATAGTAAAGATAGTCTTTTCAACAAATGGTGCTGGAATGACTGGACATGCACATGGCAAAAAGAAAATCTAGACACAGATCTTACACCTTTCACAGAATTAACTCAAAATGGATCACAGACCTAAATGTAAAATACAAAACTGTTAACTCCTAGAAGATAACATAGTAGAAAACCTAGATAACCTTGGGTGTAGTGACGCTTTAAAAATGGGCCAAGTCTACAGCCATGCCACCCTAAACAAGCCCTATCCCGTCTGATCTCGGAAGCTAAGCAGGGTCGGGCCTGGTTAGTACTTGGATGGGAGACCTCCAAGAAGACCAGGTGCTGTAGTCATAAAAAATAAAAAATAAGGGATTGTAAGCTGACAAGGTCCTTGCAATCTGTGAGGTCAACCAAGGGTTGCCTCACCTAAAAAAATAAAAAATAAAAATGGGCCAAAGACCAGAACAAACACCTCACCAAAGAAGATATGAGATGGAAAATAAGCATATTAAAAGATGCTCCAAATCATATGTCATCAAGGAAATACAAATTTAAACAACAAGAGATATGACTACACACCTATTAGAATCACCAAAATCTAGAACACTGGTAACATCAAACTCTGACAAGGATGTGGGGAAACAGGAGTGCTCATTCATTGCTAGTGGGAATACGACATGGTATGGCCACTTTGGAAGGCAGTCTGGCAGTTTCTGACAAAGCTAAACATACTCTTACTGTGCTATGTAATAATCACGCTCCTTGGTATTTACCCAAAGGATTTGAAAACTTAAGTCCACACAAAAAGTCTGCACTCAGGTGTTCATGGCAGCTTTATTCATAATCACCCAAAGTTGGAAGCAACCAAGATGTCCTTCGGTAGCTGAATGGATAAATATTCAGACAATGGAATGTTATTCAGAACTAAAAATAAATGAACTATCGAGCTATAAAAACACATGGCGGAAGCTTAAATGCATGCTACTAAGTGAAAAAAGCCAACCTGAAAAGGCTATATATAATTCCAACTCTATGACATTCTGGAAAAGGTAACACTATGGAGATGCTAAAAAGATTGATGGTTGCCAGGGGCTCAGGGACAGAGGGGATGAATAGATGGAGCACAGAGGATTTTTAGGGCAGTGAAACTACTCTGTAATAATGGTAAATACATGCCATTATACATTCGTCCAAATCTACAGAATGTATAACACCAAGAGTCACCCTAAGGTAAACAACAGACCTTGGATAATGATGTGTCAATGTAGGTTCATCATTTGTAACAAATGTGCCACTCTGGTGGGAGATATTGATAGTAGGGGAGGCCATGTACATGTGGGGCAGGGGGCATGTAGGAAATCTCAGTGCCTTTCTCTCAACTTTGCTATGAACCTTAAATAGCTCTAAAGAAAAAATAGTCTTAGTAAAAAAAATCTATCAGTTGAAAGCACAACAAAAATAATAATTTAAAAAACAAATTTTTCATGGTTAATAAATGCACAATAAGGAAATCCAAAAAGCAATGAAAATTTGGAGAAAAAAATATAACATGTATCAAAAATACAGGGATAATATCCCTACATAGAGAGAACTATTAAAACTTGAGGGTGGAGTATACCAAAGACCCAACAGTAAAGGGAGCAAAGACGTGAAGAGATAATTCACCGAAAAATATAAAAGTGGCCTTTATACATGTGGAAAGTTGTTCAACATCATTCACAGCATAAATGCAAATCAAAACTGTCACGTAATATCATGTCTCCCCTGTCAGAGCACAGCCATCTGAAAGCATCACTGCCAACACATGCTGTTGTCAAGGCTTTGGGAAAATGGGCACTCTCAAACTCTTGCGATAAGAATGCAAACTGGTATGCCCCATATGGAGGGAAATTTGGCATGATCTAATAAACTGCATGTGGACTTACCTTTGCTTCAGCAATCTCACTGATGAAATTTACTCTGAAGATATACCTCTAATAGAATGAAAGTACATATGCACAAAGTTATTCACTGCAACACTGTAATTGCAAACAACCTAAATGCCCACAGAGTGGTTGAATGAACTAGGGTCCATCCACATGATGGAGTACTGTGCAGTTGTGAAAGGTATTGAGACAGTCCTCTATAAAGTCATATGGAGTACTTTCCAGGATATGTTGTTAAATGGAAAAAAAAAAACCCAAAAGACTATAATATGCCATCTTCTGAGTAAAAGGAAGGGGAGCAAGAAAAAAAATGTGCTTATTTTTGCAAAGAGAAACATGGGAAGAATAAACGAGGAACTGATGAGGCTGTTTATCTGCAGGAAGTGAATGACGATAAGCTGGAAGGGACAGAGCAAGGCATGACACTTTTCTGAATATGCTTTTGTGTAGTTTTGTGGAGCCCATATTAGTATATTATATAATCAAAAGTGAAAAAGATGAGGAGGTGACTCTCAATAGATTATAGACAGAACAAAAGAACCTCACTCTATTTCAAATTAATAAAATTTAGAGAGGGAAAAAACTCACCCAAAAGTAATTTTTGAACAATATTTCTACTAAAGACGAAAAGAAATATAAGAAATAGTGAACTCTGGTAAACAGATCTCTTTTTCACAGTGGTGTGGGTTAGCAATTCTGAAACTATTTTCTGTTTGTTCTAGGACTGAGCAAAGAAGTAAATATATGGAGGATAATGGAAGCCAGGTTTCTTGCTGTTTGAGAAGGGAGTTACAAGCAAGGAAAGGGGAGAACAAGAATGAACCCAGTGGTCTAGGAGTGGAATTGAAGGTATTGGCATGAATTCATGGTCACATATATTACGTGTGTGTTTATGCACTTGAGAGAGATTATAGATATAGATGTGCCTGGTTGTTTCCATTCCTCTCCCTCTATCCCTCATATTTCCTTGATCAAACCACTGAGAAGTCCCAGCAGCAGCATGCCAGTGGCAACAAGCATGCCTAGCACACATATCTTGAGATCATTTGCACTTAAAGGAGGCTTCTTGGGAAAAAATGCCAGATTACAGGGCTGAGCAGAGAAAGTACAAGATAAGATGGGAATATCTTTTTACACCAGAAAATAAGGAAGTGCTCAAAGAATGATGGAGACGTGTCAAAAGGACACAGGAATTAGTTTGTAGGGGGTCTCACCGGCCAAATCTGGGACAATCTAGGCATCAAAATATATAATGATAGTAATAAATTTTAACCCATAAAATAAAATAAAAATCCATGAGCCCATACTGACATAAATACATAAATGAAAACATAACTAAATGGAAGAGAAAGATCTCTTCCTTATAGTAGGATGCTCACTAATACATATAAAAGAAATGATAGAATAAAGAAAATATAATTTAGTAATCACAAAATTTAATGAAGTACTACAGGACATTAACATATTCTCAAAACATCTCACGAAATAATAGTTATTAATTGCTGTGTGGTGTAGGCTAAATAATGGCCCCCAAAGACATGTGCACGCCACAATTCCCAGAACCTATGAGTGTGGCCTTACAGGGAAAAAGGGTCTTTGTGGATGCGATTAAATTAAATAATCTTGAGATAAAGAGAGTTTCCTGGATTATCCAGGTGGGCCCTAACTGCAATTGTTTGTATCCTTAGAAGAGTGAGGCAAAGGGAGACTTCAGACAGAAGAAGGGAGGTCATGAAAAGATAGGACACAGGCTGGAATGATGCAGCCACAAGCTAAGGGACGCCTGGAGCCACCAGGAGCTGGAAGAGGCAGGAAGGACCCTCTCCTCAAGGCTCCAGAGGGATCTCAGCCCCGCCGACACCCTGATTTCAGACTCCTGGCCTCCAGATCCTGAGAGCAGTTGCTATTGTTTTAAGCCACCCAGTCTGTGGTGCTTTGTTACCGCAGCCCCAGGATCCTCACACCAGTCGTCGGCTACTTCCCAGTGGAGAAAACTGGTGGCCCCCTCACCAGGTGGTCAGTTATCGTCACAGCAAGGGGCCTGCTGGCATGTGCCTCCGGACAGGACACGCCGAGCTGCGCGGCCTCACTTCTGTGCTGTGTCTGCCGGAGGTGCACGGCTTCGGGCTCAGCTCCCAGAGGCACGGCGGTGCACCCTCCAGGTGACGAGGCGTGTGACACTGACAGACGGAGACTAAAGGGCCTACAGAGTCATGACAAGCACAACACTGGCTCCCGGTCAGTCCCCGAACCAGGAACTATCATAATTTGTAAAAATTTTTTTGCTATGGGACAATAGACTAGATAATAGGAGTGTATTAATGTAAATTTTCCAATATCGAAAGTTGAACTGTGGTTATGGAAGAGACTATTCCTTTTCTTAGAAAACATACCTGAAGTATTCGGGGTTGAAAACAAATAAATGAAATAAGTGAGAAGTTCTAAGGGAGGTGCCCTGAGCGGCCCCTGTCAAGCCTCATCTGGCTCATATGTCTGCTCACCCCGGAGCAGGACATGGGGGACCCCCCTTCCTCAGGCCACAGCCGAGGTTCGAGGTTCGGCAGCCCTTCCCTCCCTGAGCCCAGGGCCGGGTCAGCAGGAAGCCTTCATTCAGGGCGGTGCTGGGTTTTGTGTTCCTCCCAGGGCTGAGCTTGCCTTGAAAAGGCAGCGAAGATCAGAGCAAGTCATGGATCCTTCAGACCCTGCACTGCTGTGGGGATAAACAAACCCTGTCTCCACTGGCATTCTGTGTGGTGCTGGGCTCTGCTCAGCTTTTCCACTGCCCAGGGCCTCCTTAAAAATCCTGGTTCTCCAGGGGGAGGCGGTGTCCCCTTGCCTGACCCCCACGCCCTCATCCCTCCGACACTCCACTTTCCTTATCATGGGGCCCACCCTCCTTCTGTCTGGGACCCTCCGTGACCCCCAGCCCCCGTTCCTTCTCGGAACGTTCTCAAGGCTTGGCTTCCCTGCCGACTTTCCTTGGTTTGTAGGACTTCTTTCCAGATCCGTGTTAAATCCATCATTTTTCTGGCCTGCATGCATTCTGACACACATCACTCTTCTCCCCCCTTCACGAGGCTCAGAAAACCCAGTTTCCTCTTCATAAAAAGCGTCTGACGGGACAGCGCCTCTCCGACACTTCGTCACGGTGATGGCGGTGCTTTGGGCCCTGCCTGGGTTATTTGTAGGGCCAGCTGGGCGTTTTCCTTTGAGCAAAGTCTTACGGAGAATTCCAGCATAACTCTAAGATCTTATATTCCACCTTCAGGGTTGCCACCTTGGAGCTCAGCCCATTAAATTGATGTGAAGGAAAAGATTGATGGTAAGGTTGATGGTAGGCTGTTAAGGGTGTTTGAATACAGGATTAGAATCCTTAAAAACATGGCCCTCTCAAAATACAGCCAAATGGGGAACTCTGCCAGAAATCCCATTTCCGGCCCAGGCTGTCCGTGCTCAGGCACCCTTCAGGAAACTCCTCAGCTCTTGCTCCTGTCCCCAAGGCCCCCAGAATCCCTTCAAGCAAGCAGGAAAATAATCAGGGGTCACAAGATGCTGACTTTCTATTGGGAAGCCTCTCCATGTGGTTTGAGGTTATGTATTTGGATATTATTTTCCTCATCCACCATTTATTTTCTTAAAATAATCAGCTCCCTTGGATTCTTGTGGCAAGGAGCTTCCAGTAATGTCTGTGGTGAAATCAGGGTGCTGGGAAGGTTGCGTGATTTTAGCAAGGACACCTCATGAAAGAAAGTCCGTAACATTCCGATAATATACGGTAGGTCTCTGCTCCCTCAATGACACCTTTGAATGTGCTCCGCTGCTTTTTACATTATAAATAAAGAACTGGCACACGCTGAGGTTGCTATTGGACGCCTGCAGCACTGCGCTCGCCAACTTCCTAGATGCGTGGAGTCGGGCTGCCAGCATCCAAGTTGGAACTCCAACTTAACTTCATAGCAAATGACTTCGTTTTCCATGTCGGGTTGCATCCAGGTTTCCAGAGTGATAGCAAGAAGCTGCAGACTTCTCAAGGAAAAATACGACGACCCACCTATGACCTTCGGCTTCCAGAAGGCCAAGTGAAATTACATGGGGACAGTAGCAGAGAGATCTGTAACCACCCCAAAACGGCCATTTGCCCTGGCTCTGTCTGCGCCTCATGCCTGATTTCCTCTCAGAAAGGTAATCCTATGTTCTGGCTGACACGGTTTTCAGCCATTTTAATAAGCATCTTTTCTTTCTTCTCCACCCATCTCCCTCTTGACAGTTTTCCATGATGAAAAAAGAGGAAGGCTTGGAGTATGGGGGTGAAGCACAGGGGCAGTTCTGTGAGATCATGCCCGACTCACAGGCACAAGCAATTCCACTTTACTTGGTTCCCAAGAATCTCAGAGCCAAAGCTCTGGTCATTGCTAGCCACTTTATGGGGCTTACGACACACTTGAAATAAAAATTCATCTTATTTCAAAATTTATACTTGTTATGAGTTGAGTTATGCCTAATAATGAAGTCCCAACCCTGGGACCTATGAATGTGGACTTATTTGGAAATAGGGTCTTTGCAGATGTGATTAAGTCAAGATGAGGTCACTGGGGGGCCCTGACCCAATGACTGGTACCCTTGTAATAAGAGAGGGACTTGGTGCTGGAGAGATACAGAAACACAGAGAAGCATCCGGGTGAGGACAGAGGCAGGGATGGAGGGATGTGGCCATAAGCCAAGGGATGCCCGCAGCCACCAGGAGTTGAGGAGGCCAGAAGGGTCCTCCCCTAGAGCCCTTGGAAGGAGTTCGGCCCTGCTGGTTTCCAGGACTGTGAGAGGATAAACTTCTGTTGTCAGAAGCCTCCTGGTTTGTGGTCCTTGTCACGGAGGCCCCGGGACACTAGTACAAGCACCTGCTTGGTCAGGCTGCTATGGAAACGCAGGAAGCACAAAGCAGGTGAGGCCCTTAGACACACCCCAGCACCCCGAGCAGCAGGCATTCCTGATGGTGGAGGAGGTCCTGGGCACGGGGGGCGCTGGGTGACTCACCGCTGTGGTGGAGGAGGTCCTGGGCACGGGGGGCGCTGGGTGACTCACCGCTGAGGTTCTGAGGACCCTCGTCCTCCCACGCTCAGGTCTCAGCGATGTCCAAGGCCGATGCCCTTTGGGGCTGGGGGTTCCTGCCTCCCTGGGGAGCTGCCTACCCTCTGCTCAAGCACTGGGCTGGTGTAGTCCTCGTGAGTGTACCCTTCCCCAGCTCCGGGTCTCTCTTGCCACATCCTCCTCTTGGCTCTGACTCCCTGATGGCTGATTCAAACATTCCTTTTGTTCCCAAGCCTCGTTCACCCTGCGTTTGTCACGAGACATTTTACCCCGATTTCTGGGAGTCTACCTGTGCTGTTCGGCAAGGCTCTGCCACAGTAAAGAGGACACCATGCCAACACTCAGGACCTCATAACGCCAGACCCCCCGGGGCACGAAGCCTGCCCTGGGCGCCCTTATTTCTAGGCTGCTAGACTGCCTACCCCAAGCTCTTTTGAACCCCCACTGCTGCCCCTTGTTCTCTGCACCGCCAGCTGCTGGCCCAGAGATGGGGGGCGGGCAGGGGCTGGGGACTGACCACAGGGCGCACGAGGGGGCTTCTAGGAGCGGGAAATGATCTATGCCTTGATCTTGGAGCCGGTTTTATGGGTGTGTTGAGTTAAAAAAAATTTAATCAGTCTAGATTCTTCTCTTTCTTCTCTCCCCTCATCTACTTCATACAGTAGGAGGTAAAAATCCCAACTCTCAGACAACTTCTGTCCTGGCAGGGGGCGGTGGGGGTGGGTGGGCAAGAAAAACAAGTAAATATGTCATAAATCAGAGGTCGGCACAAACAGGGTCAGGGAGGCGAGCCCCATAGGACTTGAGGGAACAAGCCACGAGGCTCTCAGGTGTCACAGGGAGGGGCAGCATGCCAAGGAGGGAAATAAGGAAACATGGCCTGATGAATACTGTAGTGGGTTAGAACAGGTCACCGTGAGTGCCAAGGAGAAACAGAAACCAGGGAAAGGCAATTGGGAGGGCAATTGTCATTTCAGTGGTTGATATCGGGAATGGATATATTTGGGTGTTGATACTTTAGTCCCAGGTTTTATTGCCTAGAGAGCACTTATTTGATCCAGTCTGAGTCTATCATTTTCTCTCCAACAGGGTCCTCCCTCACATCCCAGCCCCGAGCTGTGCCTCGCCTGGCACGTGGGCTCCTAGTACGTACCCCTTCTGCGGTACACGAGTGATGGACAAGCGAACCAACTTGGACAGACCGGCCTGCCTTTGTAGACAGGGCGCACATCTCCCGGCGACGTGCGGTTTGGACACCACTTGCCCTTGGATGCTCTTTCGGCACCGCCCACCAGGCCTGCTCCACGCCCCGCTGTTCCTGCAGGGCGTGGGCCAGATCTCATCTCAGTTGCTTCCTTGCTGGGTGGCCTTGGCAGGCTCCTTCCCTCCCTGAATTGGCTTCCTGGGCTATAAAATGGGGACATGACACATGGGCAGGGGACGTCAAGGACCAGCACAGACCTGGCCCTTTGGGGACAGGAGGGAGCTAGGATGCCCGGTGGGTACAGAGGTTGGAAGAGGAGTTCTTAGGGAAGAGTAATTAATTGCGGGCCCTGGGATTTGGATTTTGGACTGTGTGGCTTGGGACAAGCCAGCTCCTCTCTCTGATTCTTGCTTGGCACAGCTGCCCTTAGGGGCCGGGGACCAGGACAGGGGTGCTTCGGCTTGCGGAGCCCCACCTGAGATGGGTATGGGGCGGTATCAGAGGCTGGAGGCAGTGGCGGCTCCAAGTGTCTGGGGCAGACAATGGGCACTGTGTTTGGGGGCACGGGGTGGGGCGACAGGGTGGCACGGTGGCACCCCAGAAGGAATGTGCCGGCCTGTCTGGAAATTCGAGCACACGGCTCCCCTCATGGCCCACTGCCCCACGGTGGGCTCCCTTGATGGCCGCGGCCATCCCGTCACACGTGGTTGAAAGCCTGGAATGGCCGAAGGGAGCGGAGGCCGAGGGAGGTGCGGGCAGCCTGGGAGTTCCCGCGTCCCCGCCCCCCCGCTAGCTGTAGCAACCTCTCTGGGCCTTGGAAAACTGATGAAAACTGGGTGGGCATCGGGCTTCCCTATGCCACTGACTTGCTGGGTGACCTTGGGCAAGGCTCTGCCTCCCTCCCGGCCTCAGTTTCCCCTTTTGCGGTCTCTGATGACCCCTATAGGGACTTCCTTGGGTTAAGACATCTCTCCTGGCTCAGTCACCTCCCTCACTCTGCCTCACTCTCCCCTCTATGAAGTAGGGACACAGGTTTGTCTTAGTGGCCACTTTGTCCCCTGAGCCCAGAACCAAGCCTGGCCATTCTGTGGCTGTGCTCAGTAAACATTTGCTGAATAAAGGCATTTTTATTGTTATTCAGATTCTTTTCTGCTTGCTGCCCTCAGGTCCTTTCTTGGCCCTTTTCACCCCGCCCTGTCGGCTGCCAGGCACTGGCAGACGGGAGGGCGGGAGGAGAGACGGGGGTTATTTCTCTATGCTTTCTCCCTGGTCCCAGCTGCAGCTGTCCTTGTCTGTGGCTCCTCTACGTGTGGCCTTCTCCCCACCTCCCCTCTCACTGGCTTTCAGGACCCTCAGCCCCTCTGGGCCACTTAGCTCAGGGGATGGTCATAGGCACCCCCCAATCCCCACCTCGATGCCTCTCTCCGGGTTCTTCACACCCCACCTGCCCACAGCTCAGAGCCGTTTCTAACCCAAGATTCCTTCTTCCATGGCCCCTGGTGCCTGTTTCCTGCCGGACGCTGACATGTGCCCCTGGCCACGAAGCTTTCATGACCCCCATTTTACAGATAAGAAAACTGAGGCCCAGAGAAGTGCTCTGAATGGTGCCAGGCCTGGCAGCGGGAGTCCCCACATTTGAACCCGTGTCTCTGTTACCCTAGTGTCTGGGGCCTTTGGTCCTGGGCAACCCTTGAGTTTTCGCTTTCCCGATGGTCACAGTGCTAAGAGCTTAGAATGCTCAGGTGGAATGCCCAGCAAGTAATAACAATAATCACAGTCACGTTCCCACTCTCTCTTGCTCCGGCAAAGCCCCGGGCCCTGGGCCAACAGCTTGTTCCCAGCTTCCCTCCACTCTCCTCTGTGTCAGGGGCTGTGGGGAAGGGAGAGGCTGGGCGGGTGAGCGAGGCGACTGCCTTCTCCCGCAGGTGAAGCAGGGCTGGGAGCTACCAGGGCCGGCCTCCATCCATGGGGGGAGGGGGCATCTCCATCCTGCAGCCAGGAGAGTAGACAGCCCCTTCCTGGGGAACTCCATGGCCAGGGAGCCCAGGGGCCAGACAGGCTCCCAAACTCGCGAGGTGACCGGGGCCTCTGGATGACTTCACGGGCCTTTCCCACTCATGAGTCACCTGCATCTCGCTCACTGACCCCTTGGGCACCTTTGGAGGGCGGGAAGGCGGCCTGCAGGGCTGGCGGGCAGGGTTGGGCTTGGTTACCTAACGGTGCAGGGAGAGGTGGGGAAGGGAGGCCGGGGTGCTGCCGCTGGTGTGCTGGGCGAGGGGGCACTCCGGCCCCTCTCCGAGGCTTAGGGACCACATCGCTGCCTCTGGGGGCTCATCTAGAATATTCCTCTTCTATTCTAGCTGGGAACTGTGGCTGTGGTTGCACCACGGTGAAGGACTACGTCCCTGTCTGTCTGTCTCTCCCCCACCCTGCCTCAGCACAGGTGTGAATCAGCCCAGGTGAAGAAGCTGACTCACCTTCCCCACCTGGCCCTGGAGAAAGGGCTGCTTTCCCTTCCCTGCACGTTGGAATCAAACTTGAATTTGACGGTTACTCTCAGAAGAAAGTGATTCTGCCGTGGGGGGGACACAATACCAGGACTTAGGGTGTCAGGTCTCTCTAGGAGGAAGTCACTGAGCACCTACTAAGCTCCAGACCCCGGGCCTCCACTTGGCAGACATTATCTCAGAGAATCTCAAACCAACCTGCTGTCAGTGCCCTCGTTTGCAGGTGAGGAAACTGAGGCTAAGAGGGGGCTTGACCCACCCAGAGCCACACTGCCTGGACATGTGCCTACGGACGGAGGTCTGACTAAGCCCTTGGTCCTTGGAAAGTCCTTGGTTCCTGTTCTTGGAAGAACTTTCTTGCCCCGTCTTATACCCCAGCCTCCCAACCCCCCACTGTGAGTTCAGCCCCTTTTCCTTAGAGACCAGGGGAGGCTGGATGGGGCAGAGGCAGGGAGGGGTGGGGGTGCAGAGCCAGCCCTCTTCACACCCCCACCAGGTCACCAGGGAAGGGGTGAGCTCCTCCTCCGTGCCCCCATCACGAGTAAGCCTGTCCCCCACTAACCTACTGTCGTTAATCTTTAAACAGCCTGATGATTAATTAATTACCAAGAGCCGGGGGTCTCGGCTGAGTGCACCTCGCGTCTGCGGCCAGGGTGCCCTCTGCCCAGCCTCTGGTACGTGGGGCGCTACGGGAGCTTTGTGTCCTTGGTCAGCACCACTGACTGGATAGGATGGGCCCAGTCTGAGCCTTACCCATTCACTTTTCTGCTTGCCTCCCAGGGTAAACGAGGAAGAATAAATCTTGAGTGGAAACTGGGGGCTGTAGCCAGTGGAAATGGGGAAGTTCTGGGGACAGGGTTCTTGCTGAGAAGTAGTAGGACAGGGCAAGTGGCTCCTAATGCAGGAGGGGACCTTGGCCAAGTCCTTTCTTCACTTTCGGCCTTGGTTTCCCCATCTGTGAAACGAGGGGTTGGGACCAGTGAGTGCCCAGGATGCTGGAAGGCCTCTTATGGGTGAGTGGGTCTTTGGTGCCACACAGAACCTCCCTTTGTCCCCACCATGCCTCAGGGTGCTCAGCTCACAACCCCAGGGAGGTGCTGGGCTGTGAATGTCAGCCAGTCATCTCCGGTAAAAGGGAAGACTTATAATCTGGATGTCAGAGGACCCCAGGCAACTTCCAGCCTGGTCAGCCAGGGCAGGCATGGGAGAAACGTCGGCCTTGCCCACGTTGTCCATTCTCACCTTATTACTGAGGGGACTGGCCTCCCAGAAAACCCGAGATACTGATCCTGGGAGACGAGGGGTCTTTGAAGACATCTAGTCTTCTGCGACTTTAGAATTTTTAAAAGTTGAAATGAAATGACACTAGGAATACCTAAATCCATAAACACACTGTCGTTGTTAGAAGGCGTATTTGCTTTCTTACTCTGCAAGGGTTGAATAGTACTCCCTCAAAATTTAGGTCCGCCCAGAACCTCAGATTGTGACTTCGCTTGGCATAAAAGTTTTGCAGATGTAATTAGAGCGAGGACTTCAAAACGTGATCAGACTGGAATTGGGTGGGTGTGAAATCCGGTGTGAGTTTCCTTGTGAAAGAAAGGGGAGATGTGGAAACAGAGACACAGGGAAAGCGCTGCGAGACAGAGGCAGCGACGAGGACAAGGACGAGGATGAGGATGGTGAGCGACGAGCCATGAGCGAGGCAGCCACAAGCCAAAGACTCAGCAGGCGCCGAAAGAGGCAGGACGGCTCCTCCCCCAGAGCCTTCCGCGGGAGTGCAGCACTGCTGACACCTTGGTTTCAGAATGGTGACAATACATGTCAAGTCCTCCAGTTTGTGGTCATTTGTTACAGCAGCCACGGGCAACCAACACACCCACCCTGATCCCAGGTCCCTGCACAATCTGTGGTTTCTCTGTCCACGTGTGGCCACGCTGTGTCCACGTGTGACCACGCTTAAACAGGCGCACAGCCCAGGTAACGTTCAGTAGACGGCGTTCGCCCCTGCACCTGTGTATCTGGGGAAAGGCTCTGGGTTGTTGCTCCTACAGCCGACCTCGTTCTTTCTAGTGGCAGCAGAGTCAATGGTGTCAGCACCATCCCTTGTTTAATGAGCCTGCGTTGACAGACAGGCGGAAGTTTCCGCTGACGGACAGGCGGAAG
>AWHC01017428.1:0-14827 GCA_000465285.1 Eidolon helvum
TCGTGGGCCGCACCGGGAGCACACGCCTGCAGTGACTCCAGTGTTCCTTTGTCCTTTCTTTCACGGATCATTCCTGACCCTAGATCCATCCCAGGTGTACCAGGGGAGTACTGTCCTCCCATTGTCACGCTTTTGACAAGATAAAAATATACGTTTGGATCTGCATGTTCAGAATGTTTTCTGCACGTTCAGCCTGAAACAGAAATTGAGTTGACGGTTTTATGGGTTCAGTTGAGTCCCTCCTCCCACCCCAACACACACAAAAAAAATTTGTTGCAGTCCTGACGCCCAGTATCTCAGAATGTGACTTAATTTGGAGACAGGGTCTTTATGGAGGAAATCAAGTTAAAAGGAGGTCATTCAGGTGGGCTCCTCATCCAATGTGGCTGGAGTGCCAATCAAAAGAGGGCATTTGGACCCAGACTTCACACAGGGAGAATGTCACGTGAAGAGGAAGGCAGAGATCTTGTGTGCCGTGTCAAAAGCCGAGGAACACCAAAGGTTGCCAGGAAGCCACCAGAAGATAGAAGAGAGGCATGGAGCACAGTCTCCCTCACAGCCTCAGAAGGAACCAACCCTACTGACACCTTGACCTTGGACTTTTAGGCTCCAGAACTGTGAGGCATCAATTTCTGTTGTTCGAGCCACTCAGTTTGCAGTACTTAGTTACAGCAGCCCCAGGAAACTAATACAGCTAGTGCGAAAGGACTTAGAGAACGAGCTGGAGAAATCAGCAGTCCATGCTCTTCAATTTGACGTGGATGCATTAACCCCACCAAAGAAATCCTCCGGGATTAGAAAAGGCATCCATCCACTTTTCTGTCGTCCTCCCAAAACTGTGCTTAGAGACCAAGTTCTATCTGCAATGTTCTGTGATGATGCAACCGGTCAAGGATGGGTGGGGAATATCTGACCCTCAGGACAAATGCAAATACTGGTTTGCAGATGCAGAGGCCCTGTGTGGTTATCTTTATACCCACCCATGGTGTTACGCCACTGGGAAATGTGCTGGCATCCACACAGCAAGGAGTAAGTTAAAACACAATGATCACCGCAATTAATGTTTGCCTAATGTAAGAACTTTATATTTTTAACCATTAAAAGTTTTTTTTTTAAAGTATTCCCAACTGTCAACTGTAATAAGCTACCTTACGTCTACAAAGAGAACAGATTAATTCCATCTTGAGAATTCTGAAACAATCCACATAAATCACTCATCAGCACATCTAAGTGATTCATGATATGTAATTGCTCAAATAATCTTGCATAGAGTTTGAGTTAGTTTTAAATGCCTCCCACATTTTCTTCCAGTGTGTTCTAATTCTTCCCTTCTGAATTGGGGTGTAAACAGCATGCTGAAATAGTACCTAGGATCATTATGCAATTTTTTTAATCATCTGTTCCCAGCTATTTTCATAAACTTCTTTGTTATTTGAAAACCATACACAGAAGAGAGCCAAAATATCATTTTAAATAGAAATCTCCTCCTGCATTTTTTTCCTATGGGACACTTCAGTGCAGCAAACCTAATTTGGAAATTGCCATTCTGTCTAAATACTAAGGTTACTTTGTTGGGTTCTTGAACAAATGATCGTCAATTCTCTTTTTCAGGCTATCTCTCGAGAAGACCTCCTCATGCGACTGCTGGAGTGTGACATTATTATTTATAACATCACTGAGAACCCTCAGCAAGTGGAGGAAGCCATCTGGGCAGTCTCTGGTCAGTGAGATACACCCTTTACTCTCCAGGACACTATCTTTATATAATGTACCTAAGATTCATCTAATGAACGCATGGCAAATTAGGACCATGGAAAAAAAATGATCTGAGATTTACCTAAAACATGAAATCAGGCTAATGAATATACCTGTGAATACTATTAAAAGATAAACCGAGGCATATTAAAAAATTTTAAGAGTTTATCTGGGCAAAAATCAGTTCAAATTGGACTGCGCCAAATTGAAAGTGTTAGGAGTACACCATCAACAGGAGCCAGGGGAAAGACTTTTATAGAGAAAAGCCAGAAGCAAAGCAAAGAAGCAATTTGATTGGCTATCGCTTAAGTATTTACATTATTTGGAAGAGCCTCGTTGACTGTTTGTGATTGATTGTCCTTAGGTTTGTTTTTTTTTTTAACATTTAATCATTATTTTTATTTTTCAATTACAATTGGCATATAATATTATATTAGTTTCAGGTGTACAGCATAGGGGCTAGACATTTCTAAACTTATGAAGTGATCACTCCAATAAGTCTAGTACCCACCTGACGCCATACAAAGTTATTACAATGTCATTGACTATATTCCTTATACTGTACTTTATATCCCCATGACTATTGTGTAACTACCAATGTATTCCTTAATCACTTCCCCTTTTCACTCCCCCTCCAACCCTCTCCCCTGTCCTTAGGTTTTGATTTCTTAACCTTGAGGCATTTACAGGCTTAAGTTGTGGTTTGCTGACATGGGCTGGGAAGGTATTAGAACTATCTGAGTCTAATGGCCTCTTTGTTTAATCAACAGTGGGTGCTTCCAAGGAATAGAATGTTTTTAATCCTTAAAATAAGTGAAACATTACCTTCCAGAATTTGACCTTTATTCATTCTACAGGAACTGCAGAATTAATGTATTGGGAGGATACAAAGACAAATAAGAAAAAGATTATGCCCTCCAGGCACCTGGAGGCCTACAAGACAGCCAAGGTACACAGGAGAGACTTTAATGCAGTCACAAGGAAGGTGTCACAGGAGAGATGTGACTTTAAGACGAGAGGAACCATTTCTAACTCTGAGGATTCAATTCGATCCAACAAGTGTTCTCCGATAGCAGAGGTCAGGGAGGGCTTGTGGGGAATATTTGCAGCTTCAAAACGTTTTGAAAACCATAAGGAACTGTGAGGACCTCAGGGCTAAGAGAACAAGGTGATGTTTAGCAATTTGGTGCTTAGTGATCTATCTCCTCATTAAGTTGGAAGCCAAGGAGAAAGCAGATCAGCTTATGTGAATCATTATTCTGGACCAGGAGGACAGCCTGAAAGACACAGAGCACCTTACATTTCAATATTTTTTATGCTTCAGTATCTTTGTTTTAGGAAGATTAGATCAGGGGTCAGCAGGCTTTTTCTATAAAGGGCCAGATAATAAATATTTTTGTCTTTTTGATCCAACTGCTCTGCCATTGTCACAGCCGTAGATGTGTAAATGGATGGTCTTGTTCCAATAAAACTTTATTGAAAAGTCAAGCAGTACTTTGACAACCTCTGAATAAGATCAACAGCAAAGCCAGATTTTGGCTCAAATCCAAAGAAGTGGAATAGAGCAGCAGTCCCCAACCTTTATAGCACCAGGGACCAGTGCTCCTATGAGAATCTGATGCCTGATGATCTGAGGTGGAGCTGATGTGGTGATGCTAGCGCTGGGGAGCGGCTGCAGATACAGATTAAGCTTCGCTGGCTGGCCTACCGCTCACCTCCTGCTGTGCGGCCCAGTTCCTAGCAGGCCACCAGCAGGCCGCAGACCAGTACCGATTCACGGCCCAGGGGTTGGGGACCCCTGGAATGGAGCCTCGGGAATGACTGTACCATATTCAGGGAAATTACGATGGAAAAGTACTGTCTGTGGGTGCGAGGGACTCCTTGGGAGCTTAGAATGGTTGATTTCTCATTTATAACTTTGGGCCTAAATTTCATTCAATAAGCTGCAAATCAGCAATATAAACATTGTGCCAACTTTGGGAACAGAGCTCTTCTAAAGCCTGCTTTGTGCATTTTGTCCCTCTGCAGACATTTACAGATGATATATAATTGCACCTTCTAAAATAATTGCACCACTTAAAATAATAATCAGAGCTAATGTTTACTGAGTTCTAATTTTGTGCCAGGCTTTTTGAAATTCATATTTCTACATAATGTATATTCGCAATTTTCTTAAATTTTTAATACTTTTTCTGAAATAAAACCTGGATGTGTTTTGAAAATTAAAAAACATGGTAGAGCTTAGAATAAAACGCAACAATTACCTGCATTTCTTTTCTATCCCGTCCCGAATCCCCAAAAGGAATCTCATTCGACCTACTTGTTCCTTTTAATACATAAAAACACCTGCACCGATGTCCCTTGATTGTGAATTTTTTGACATTAACCATTGACTTCCTGCTGTGACAGTTGAGCTTCACCCCTCAGCCCTAGTGCCCCTCAAGGGAACATTATTAACACTCCATTTCCTTTAATGAGCTTTCAAATACAGAGTATGTTTTACTACTTCCTTCTTCATTCTGATAAAAAGCTTTATATAATTAAGAAAATATTACTCTGTTCAGTGGAAAGGTTTTAACTGCATTACCCTAGTTTTGAGATATAGAGCGTTTGTGCCTGCAAGAAAGTATAACCAGAGGCCCTTGGTCTGTCATCAGCATCACCAGGGGACATGGGGTTGGTGAGGTTATGGAGAATAGTGTTGGGAACTTTGTCATTTTATCTGATGCACATTCTTAGATTTTGGTGTTTTGTTTTGGTCTGGTTTTGCGATGGGTGCATATTACCTCTTAATAATATTTTATTAAGTTATTTTAAAATATTTTAATAGAAAAGAAAGCATCAAAGGAAGGCAAAATGACATAGTAGGAAGGAAGAAAGTATTAGAAATGAGAGGAAATTTGCGTATACGGATAAAATGGGCTCGTTCACAAGTGAACAAGCGGATCATGTTAGACCCATTAAAATGGTCATAAATAGAAAAAGATAACCCAGATAGGGGACCTCTAACTGTGCCAACGTTTGCAAAAGAGGCCAATTCGAAACATCGCAGAGCAGAAAGGGCAATGGAGCAAAATTAACTGAAAAGGCAATTTTTGTTAATAGAATAAAAACAGAAACCAAAATTAACATTTACATTGGGATTAATGTGTGGACATAGTGCTCCCAGACTTAATTCAATACTGCTTCCTCATCTGGTCAGAATCCACGGTTTTAGTACATTCGGGATACCAGCATTTCATTGTTTTGCTTATTGTTTGGAATCAGCTCCTGAGACTGAAAATGTCCCCTGACAACTGTGTCACTTAGATCCCCTGATCATTAGAATGAGGCTTCACTTCAGAATTTTCTTTTTTTCTGGAAAATTCTATGTCATGAAAAATATTTGAGTGGCATCACATGCCGAAAGCATTCCGAGAGATTCAGTGCTAGGGTGTCCGGAGGGACCTCCTGGAAAGTGACAAACCCTTTGGAAATCAAATCCTCGCCCTTCCGTCCAGCACTGTTCTAAATTCTGACCCTTGTTCGGTGTCCACAATCCTTGCTCATAACGGAGCCTTCCCACCTTGCCAAGGCTGTTCACACCCCGCCCACGGCCCTCAGGTCACTGGCCACTCTCCCCCAGCCCGGAGCATGAAGGATGGGCAGTCCCCAAATTACTTCCTTCCACAGTGGCTTAGGCTGCATAGGGTTGCTTTATGTGAGGTCATCAAAGGGCCTTACCTGCTGATTTGGGGCCCCAATCCCCGTTCCCCAACCTCGATGGAACCACCTCCTCCAGTCTCCATGCAGCTGGTCAGTACAACCAGACTGCACCCCGCGCCCCACCACTTCTTTCCATGGCCCTGGACAAATTGTGCCTCTGTTCCCTCATCTGTAAAACAGAGAGCGGAGTAGTACCTGTCTCGTAATGGTGAGAATTCAACGAAGCCCGTGAATAGTGCTGGTCCGTGCCTATATTTATTACTATTACTGGCCCTCCAAAAAAGCGAATGCACACGGCTGCAGGCCAGAGTAGGAAGGAGGCTCAAGTCTTCAGCTGGGCTCAGAAGCGGTCAGGCAGCTGGAGGGAGGGAGCCGAGAACGACAACGGGGCCTGGGCAGTGAAGCGTGGGGTGGGGGGGGTGGCCATCCTGGTGTTAAGTTGCTCCTGGAAAAAGGAGAAACTTCCAAGTCCTGCTAACAGCACATGACTTTGAAAACACGTGTTGCAGGGATCCAAATAACCACTGGTTTTTTGGCACTACAGCACTGAATGAAGAAGTCAGCCATATTGAGAAGCGGAAGATGTTTATTTTAATTTCTACAGTGATGACCTGGGCGCGTTCCAAATCCCTGGACCCCGTAAGTGCAACAGCTTGTCCTTTATGCAACATTTCACCCTCGGTAATCCGTGCAGAGAGAACTCGCTACAGTGGATTCTGTATTCTTACTCTCCTGAACTCTATCCCATAGTCAGCACTAAGCACTAAGCTCTAAACTCTGGCTCTAAGCTCACTCAATTCAAAGGGGCCCCATCATTTTACATGCTGCCTATTAAACTATAACAATGCTTGCTTATCACAGAAACCTTTTGTTTTAAATGTTTTGAAAGAGCTCTATTTTAGACTTATGTAGGCCTATAGTCTTGTCATATACATTCTTATGCATACATTGAGGCAAATATAAGCAAAATACGGTGGCTACAGGATCCCCAAACTTGTTCATATTCAGAGTCCAACTTCTCTTAATCACACCTACATTCTGTCTGTTTCCACAAAATGACTCAGTATCAAACCTGAGTCATGCCATATATTTGTATTTCCTTTTCTATAACATGTGGTTATTACTTTGCAAGAAACCGTGGACTTGGAGTCATTCCTCCATCAATGCTTTTTCCCTTAGTATCAGACTTATTTTTGCTGCTCTGTTCCACCATCTTTGTGCCTGTGAACTACCTTTCACTTCAGTGCCGAACCACAGTATGATCTTTTCAGACATTTAAAAAGGTAATTAGATCAACATCTGTAGTACTTAACTCAATTGGAAGGGATGACAATATGAGCAGTCATGCTCAAGGTCACCCAGGCGCCAAGCATCAGTGCTTCCTCGCTGACAATTGCAATAGGCCGTTAATCACAAAACACATTTAATTTCAGAGATGTTAAAATGATGCACGTTTAGAACCAATGGAATACATTATTTACAACAAGGAATCATTTAGGGATTTATCACACTTATTGCATCAAATGATGTTTGTTTAATCCTCTCTCGCCTGGCGGACCAGGAAACCCTTGAGGCCAGGGACCAGGTTTCATGTTCGTTTCTGGTAAAGTTCACTCACCTACTCCACTTGCTTGCCATCACCTCAAGGAGCAGGCCAGTCATTTCAGTCCTGTTATGTTTCCTGCCCTCAGAGTGTCTAGTAAAGTGTCTGCTACCTAACAGTCATTGGTCACTTGACTGGCCGACCATTGTGCTGGCCTGATTGATTGTCCCCGGTCCTTCAGTTATAACTTGTACTAACTTGTACTGACTTAAGCAACATGAGAACTTACGGACTCATAATTAGGAAGTCAAATAATGACTCCAGGCACAGCTGGATCTAGAGACTTAGACAACGTCCTCAGAGCTCAGCTACCTTCTTTCTCACTTCTATTACCTCTTTTCTCCTAAGTAGGCATCATTCTTAGGTAAATGCTCCCCTCCTTCTGGCCCCCAGCAGCTCCCAGGCTTACCTGCCCAGAGCTTCATTTCTTTTTTCTGCTTTGGCCATGTCCCATCCCAGGACTGGGCTATACTGTTGTTTGTCCAGGTTGTAGGTCACAGGCCTGACCTTGAACCAGTCACCAGGGGAATACAGAGCGCTGATTGGCCAGACCTGGGATCACATTCCCACTTCCAGAGGCAAAGATGATCAGCCCCTAAACTAGATGGGCTGGGAGTGGAGAAGAGATGGTTCCTGAAGAAAATGGTGGAAAATGGCTCCTATGTTAGCTCCTGTGTCCTCATGGCATGTCCCCATCCTCTCACTGTGGTTTTAACTTGCATTTCCTTAATGGCCCGTGATGATTTTAAGTCAGGTTTATTAAGGTATAATTGACATAGGGTAAAATGATCACTTAATATTGTGTAGTTCTATGAGTTTTGACAAACACATACAGTTGTGTAAGCCCCACAGCAATCAATATACAGGATATTTCCATCGCCGCCTAAAATTCTCTGCCTCACACCACACAAAACGTCAGTTCCAGATGGATCAGAAAATTGAAAGTAAAAACTTTAGTTTTTAAAAAAGTCAGTTCCAGACGGATCAGAAAATTAAAAGTAAAAACTTTAGTTTTTAAGAAAATTATAGAATTCATAGGGAAGGATGCCTTTACGAGGCCCAGTCGCGCTGAATATTTTTTAAAAGATTGATAAATTCAACTGCAATAAAATTAATGAAGTATTTATGAATGAAATGATACTATATCTGAGATTTGCTTCAAAAAAATCCCAGGGGATGAGGAAGTAGATGAGAATACAGGAGAAACAAGATTTGCTATGTGGAAACCTGCATCAAATCATGTGGAAACCTCACATAAACCCAAATTGAAGGACATTTGATTAAATAAATGGCCTATGTTCTTAAAAAATGGCAATAAAAGACAAAGAAAGCTGAAACGCCGTTACAGATAAGGAACACTAAAGAGACATGACAATTCAGTGCAGCACGAGAGCCTGGACTGGACCCTATGCTGGAGGGGAAAATGTTATACAGGACAGTATTGGGACAGCTGACAAACTGGAGCATGGACTGTAGATTGGATAAAATTATCTTATTGAATTAAATTTCCTAAATTTCGTAACCATACTATAGTTATATAGGCGAATGTCCTTGGGAAATATACACTGAAAATTTAAGAGAAAAGGGGTAGGATGTTTGCAAAGTACTCTCAAATGATTCAGAAAAAAACTACACGGGTATACTGCTGGGGAAATATAATTACAAACAAAATCTTCACCCAACCCAGAAAACCTCTCCACAAGGTAGTAGAGAAAGAAAACACCTTCGTTATTGAAGAAGCATTAAACCAGAATGCCATGCACGTCACAGGCAATCCACCAAGAGACTACAAGCATGGAAGGAAATCCTGCCCTTTTATACAGCCAAGTGGGTATAAGCCGACACAGGCGTGATCAACAATAACTCCTTCCGAGTCGGAGGGCTTGACAGCGCCATTTGTCACACATGGTCGGGCCTAGATTCACCTAGTGATTCGAATGATCATCTGTATTAGCAAATTGGCTTTATGCAGAGGAAAAGCTGAGGTGGGGGCAAATCCTAGAAGAGGGGTGCCGGGCACCCAGTAATGGGGAGCAGGCTGGCCACCTTGTCACATTAGCCACGGCTGTGGAAGTGCCAGGATGCAACTCAGTTCAAAGGCAAAACCGACTAGACTTGTTTCCAGACTCTGTGAGTATAATTCCCAGATTTAGCAAATAAAAATACAGGATGCTCAGCTAAATTTGAATTTCAGATAAACAGCAAATAATTTTTAGCATAAACATATCCCATGTGATATTTAAGACTTATACTAAAAATTATTTGAATTTATCCGAAATTCAAATTTAGCTGAGTGTCCTATGTTTTATCTGGTAATCGTACACGTGAGCCACTGGGCATATTTAAGGGGTGAGCTAATTAGGTAACATGTATACATGGAGTATGTGCTATGGATAAAGAATTGAGGTGGGTTAACTTGGTCTCCCCTCAAAAGGAAAATGTCCCCCAGTCTCTATTCCAGTGGCATCATCATCATTTCAGTTGCTCACTCTAGCCAGTTCCGTCAGTAAATTCTGTTAATTCATCATCTATAATGTATCACAAATCCATCTTGTTGTCTTTGTTTTGATGGACTACTAAAATAGCTATGTGGCTGGTGCCTGCCCTCACCTTCTTGAATCGATATCCAAGAAACAGTCTAAGTGGCCTTGTTCAAATAAAACCCAGATCATGTTATAGTTCTGCTTAAAATGCTTAAAATCCTTCAATGCCTTCTAAAGCTCTTAGAATAAGCCTAAACTCCACATGGTCCACAAGCCCTGCTAACCTGGGTATCGCCTACCTCATCCCCTCCCTACCAGTTCTCAGCTTGGCTCCAATCATTTGGTCTCTTCTTTCCATTTTTCAAACCTGCCAACAATCGTGCTACTTCAGAGACCTCATGCCTGTGTTTCTAAATCTGCCTCTCTGATTAATTTCCTGTACGCCTTGGACTCAAATGCTCTGATTTGGTTATTTAACTAGACCAGTGGATGTGACTGAAAGACTCCTTATTGAACACTATATTTTTTAAAATCCTACTCCAAGTAGGACCTCTAAACCTGGTTGGATCTGGGAGAAGTCACTCTGTATCATGGAACTTAATTTCTCCCTTTAATTCTTTAGTTTTAGTTGAGTTGTTTTGGATACTTCTCTCTATGGGACAGCATAGGAGGATGAGTCATGGAGACAGAGTGTGACAGACGGCTCCATGGACTGTTGGGAAATATTTTTCATCCCTGATTCTCAGGCAAACTAATATCTCATCTAATCTGATGGAACCAGTTTTTAAAGCCTGAGACAGAAATTTGCATGTGATATGTTCTTATTATCATGGGATTGATCTGAGGAAAAGGGGCAGTGTGGAAAAGAGGAGGAAAAAAATCACAATTTAGATTTAAAAAATGAAAGTGCATACATTGCAAGAACTATTAAGAAGTGGTCTATTTGATGACCATTTGGAACCCCTGTGACAACCTGGTGCCGCCCCTACAAAATAAAAGAAGATATTAGATTTTTAATTTGGTTTAGATTAAGATTAAGTGATAAATTTGGCTAGTGACACATTTCTTAAAAAAACCCTAAATCACTATAAAAATAAGCAGTAGTTTTTAGAACACTTTATTTAAACTTAAATGAACAGGGTCGACCTAGCATCTCCGAGCTTAGAAGTTTTACATAGCTCTAACATATCAGATTTGGCTTGTTTTCTTTCATAGGATGATTCTGAGATTCCATTTACCGAAGAGGATTATCGAAGAAGAAAGCACCATCCTAATTTTCTGGACCACATAAATGCCGAAAAAATGGTTCTCAAATTAGGAAAAAATGTAAGTTTGGAGTGGTGCAACGTTTGGGGTAAGAAAAGTTCTTCCTTAGGCAGTGTACGATGCACATGGCCAAGTCTGTTCCCCGTGCTTTACGTCCATCATCTCAGCTCGCTAACCATCCCTGCAGTTGGCTTCCTCATCCTTCCACCCACAGATTTCTGAGCTTCCTTCCACTCACCTGAGATGCACTGTCCTTAGGTCCTGGCTCAGGTTCTGTTCCAGCCTGCAAAGTTGAAAGTCTCGTACTTGGGTCTCCAGCTGAGCTTACCGACCAAGGCATCAGTAGGTCCAGAGAGTTGCTCATCCCAGAAGAGGCAAATGACTCAGAGCTGGAATGGTGAGGAAGGGAACCTCATTCTCCCGTTTCCCGGAATCTATCTCATTTGTTTCTCACAGCTCTGAAAAGTGGATATTCACCTCACCTTACAGACAAGGAGATGGAGACGTTTAGAGGTTAGGTAACTTGCTCAAGGTTGCAGAGCTAGGATTTACTGAGTGAGCATCGTCATGGCTTTTTCTGATCTCCCCCACCCACAGCACTGTGGACATGCAATTATCGTCATTTCACAGACATCGACACTGTGGGAAAGAGGTATCAAGTGGCAGAACTAAGATTCAAATCTAGATCCATCAGACACCAAGCCTGCATTTTGATTGTTTGTTTTTCCCGACTCTAAACCTCCATCATTCAACAGAGTTAATCCTGACACATCCAAGGTCACTGATTACTAAGACACACTTACAGCTGAGAAGTTTCTGTAAACTACAATAGCCTATTAGCCTTCTGCTGTGGCAAAATTTATCACTTTGATATATATTATGAAATTATTTTATTTCTGTTATCTTTGATCAAAATAGGTGACAGGAATGCCCTGGTGACAAATAAGTGGTAATACCCAAAATATTGAGGGCTCGCTCACGATGGGCCGGGGGCTATGCTGAATGTTTTACGGTGGCACATCATGAAATCCTCGTATACTTCTTGTAATCCTCATGTATTTCACACGTACTCGTCAGCATTCTGTGAACTAAGTGCTATAACCATTACTCTTACTGAACTTTTGTAGAAGTCATATCGAACCTCCAAACCATTAAAGGTTCCATCTACCACATTTTTCCCATTAGAAAAGACCTGCGGTAGTAGTAATGATAGTTCCAAGGTGACACCTAGTGGTCTCAGAGGATATTACAATAGGAACTTTGAATATCCCCAAGTTCGAGTTTTGTCCTACTATTAAACTTTTTTTTTTTTTCAGTTTTAGCAATACGAACACTGTGAATATAAAATATCTGAAGGAAACAACATGAGATTAGGAATTCTGTCCCCTTTCTACACATTAATTTAGGACTTTGGCCAAGCCATTAAACTTTTGGAGTTAAATAAGCAAAATAAAGGTCTAGACTAAATGGTCTATATTTCTTCCAATTCCGAATCCTATAACTATATTATTTTATTAAACTTTGGACACTAACCCAAGTAAAAAAATCTATGATTTTTCGATCATTTATATTTAATTCACTGGTTGAGAATACATGTTCACACACACACAAATAATCGATATGAATAACAGTATAAAATGTAGAAGGACTTTGGTCGTAATATTATTTTTATTATAAAAACATTAAATTTTCCAATGCTACTAAAATAATCTAGTTCAATATGATTTGTAATACTACATTTAGCTTTTTTCCCTGTATTTAACCTAATAGATCAAAAAATTGGTGACTTACGTGGTTGCTGCTGGACTTCAGTATGGAATGGAAGGAGGTATCTTACATTCTTTTTTTAAGGTATGACTTTTCGATATCCGCAAGGATTTTTAAAACGTGGTTTACAGTAAGGTTATCCAATTTGAAGATATTTTGGATTGCTTCTAGGTGTAACTGTGCCTGTGTAGTAGCAGAGGGTTAAGGGAAATATGGGTTAAGACCATAACATCTATTTTTCTGTCCCATTATTAGCTACTTGTATTTACTACTCTCAGGATAATAAAGAAAAAGATGGATCTCTTTCATGCACGAGACAAACTCTGACGGAGTGCCTGCCATGTGCTGGAAATCATGGTGGATACTGAAACATAATAACATGATATTATATCTATACTTGTGAAGCTTACATTCTGGTGGGGTGGAGAAGAAGAGTGATAGATAGGGAACAAATTAGCCAGTGAACGTAGGGTATTTCAGATGTTGAAAAATAAAATGGAGAACAACAAAGCAGAAACCTGGCAGAAAGAGTGCCGGGTTTGGGAGGTCATGTCTTATATACCATGGCTGAGGAAAGCCTTTTCCAGTGAAGTGACATGTAAGCAGAAAGTGAAAGGCAGTGCGGGAGCGGACTCATGTGCTCCCTGGGGGAAGGACACCCCAGGCAGTGGGAACCCTAAGTGCAAAGAACTGAGGCAGGGAAGTGCTGGCGATGTTAAGGAGCAGCCAAAAGACCAGTGTGCCGAAGAACAGGAGAATGATAGACGGCGAAGCTGCAGAGGTGATGGAGGAGTCGGATGCAGCCCGGCCTTGTGGCCCCTTGGGAGGATGCAGGCTTTTATCTCGAATGGGTTGTGAGACCATTTGACCATTTTGAGCACAGAAGCGGCATAATCTGTTTTAAGCACTGCTGCGTTAGGATATACTGTAGTGGGGTGAGGGCAAAGCGGGGAGGCCATTGGGGGAGGGGTGCCTAAGACCGGGCGGACGATGGAGAAACTGAAGATCATTCAGATTCGGGATATATATTGAGAGTGGAGTCAATGCGATTGTTTCAAAGCTTGGGTGGAGGGTTGGCAGAAAGTAAAGGATGACTTGACGGCTTTTGGTCTAAGTAACCGGAAATAAGGAGCTGCTGTCTGCAGAGCTGGGGAGAACGGGGACTGGAGCAGGGTACAGGGCGGTGTGCCACGGCAGGTTCGGGAGATCAGTTTTAGACACGTTAAGTTTGATACGATTGACATCCCAGTCTAGGTACTGAGGAGGGAGTGGGATGTATGAGTTTGGAGATCACACAAGTGGTCATAATCTTGGGAGCTGCCAGCGTATGGCGGGGGTGTTTAAAGCCGTAGGACCAGATGACGTCACGGAGAATAAATATGGAGATGAGGTCTAAGGGCAGAGACTCAGGACACCCCGACATTTGGAGACCATAAAGAGATGGGAGGGAACCAGGAAAGGAATCTGAGAAGGGGTGCCCTGTGAGGTAAGGGGGAAACAAGAGGGGACTGTCAAAAACGCCTAGTGAAAAAAGGTGTTTCTAAATAGCAATAATGACAACTGTGTCAAATGCTGCAGATAGTCAAATAACATGAAACCTGAGACTTGACCTCTGGATTTTTCGGAATGGGGTAAAACAAACGCTTGATGTGAGTAGGTTCAAGAGGGAAGAAACAGGAATAGAGGAAGTGGAGATGGTGAGAACAGAGAAGGATTTCAAAAAATGTTGCTATAAAGTGGGACGGAGGAAGAAGGCAGGAGCTAGGAGAACCGTAGGCAGAGAGGGCTGGTTGGTTTGACTTTTTAAGGGAAGAGTTATGACAGCTGACAAGGATAAGCTGAAGAAAGGCCTTTCTCATTGTCCATTCTCAGCTGTTCTTTACCCACCCGACCACTGAACAATGGCATTCTCGGGGACCCTGCCCTGGACCCTCTTCTTCATCTGCACTCTTTTCCCACGTGGGTCTGTTCATTTCCAGGACAGCTGCCAGTGACTCAAACATAAGTAACCCGCAGGGCTCTCTCTCCTTAGTTCTAGCTCTGGAGACCCGGCTACCTACTCAGCACCTCAGTCTGGATGTTTCAGAAATCTAAACTATACCTACAGTCAGCCCAAAACTGCTGCTCCTTTAGGGACCAGCTCAGAAAATTGGATGACCTTCCACCCAGTTGTATCAGCTAGAACCCAACTCTTCCCTCTTTCTTATCCATCACAAAATCCCCAGGTACTATAAAGCCAACTTCCTCA
>AWHC01017439.1:0-29932 GCA_000465285.1 Eidolon helvum
AATTCCTTAAGCTAAAATGTCATCGAAGCTGACTTCATGGGCTTGCGACCTATGCCATTGAATGTCCTATGCGTAGAAGACCCACAAACTTGTTTTTTTATCTCTGCTGAGAATAATTTTGTCTTTGAATGTGTTTCGCGTGTGAAATCCAATGGCCCAGTGGAGCCCATGCATCAGTAGAAGACATATATTTGTAGCAATATATGTGTGTCTGCCATTTTTTGTTGCTCCAGTGTGTAGTATTTGTGACATCCCGTGAACATAGAATTCTTGTGGATTTAGGATGTACTGATGATGTTCAGAGAGACTCAAAGCAATTCCAGGGAAGCATGTTACATCACCGACTGGTAGCAATGAAAGTCCTGGGAGGCTATGCTCTTTGTTTGAACCAGGAATTACTTCAAATGCAGAAAGAAGGCAATGGTATTCTATGAACATTAATGACCACAAATGCTGCCATATTTTTTTTTTACTCTTGTTACCTTCCTGTATCAGCCAACCACTTATGATAAAAATGATAGAGAAGAAAAACAAAAGAGCAAGCAATCCATAGCCCCCTTTTTTTTGGTCCTTCTTTACCAGTAAGCTTGTGTGTTGTATTCTTCCAATTATAATTGCAGTAATTATATTGGATTAATACAGAGCTTGACTTTCACAGAGTTACTTTCCTGTAGGTCTCAGTCCACTCTCATTCTGATCCCACATGTTCAAGATTCTGTGGGTTGCTTTCTACCTAAGTATAGGATGTTATTTAGTTCTTTTAAATTTAATCATGTTGACATATCCCATTGACAAAATTGATTTTCTATTAATTAACTCTGTTATCAAAATAGAATTGAACCCCAAGACAGCCCTCTTCATTTTGGCAAGATATCTTCACTTCGAAAAGATCTTCACTCCAATTCAGTGTTCTCTGCTGCAAGAGATATTTATTTCCTTCTCAGAAACTTATCTTTTTTTCTCTAAGATTTAGAAGGATTTTCTTCATAACATTTGGCTTACTCCAGTGACACACATGGTGGCTATTACTTGTTTCATATTCAATCACCAACTAATTATATGCATGAAGTATAATTCAGCAGTTTTCCAGCTGGGTACATCAGCCTAAAATACTAATCTTTAAGGAGAACTAATACAGTTTTTCCTGCTTTAGTACATTTAATAAGAAACTTCAAAATTATTTCCAAATAATATTAAAACATGTGTGTGCTTTTACATTGTAACTGGATATTATCTGTTGTTTGCTTCCATATATTCTTCACACCTCTTTCCAATACCTACATTTATTTTTACTTATTAAAAAAGGTAACAAATATAAACATTATTTAGCAGTTTATTAAGTTACATAACAAGTGAGAAGCTTAATAGTGATGAAGCACCAAAATTAGTTTTTCATAAAAGTAACCTTTGCTTAACAGACATTCAAAGAATTTTAAACAGACCAATTGTATAACCTTGGACAACTGACTTGACTAAGGGCTCTGCCTTCCTTATTTGTAAAATGAAGGTAATAATAGAACCTAATTTAAATTTTTGCAAGAGGAACACCTGTGACACCATAAACATTCAATAAATGCCTTCTAATACTGCAGTGTTTTTCTTCTTCTTCTCTCCTCCTCCTCCCCCACTTCCCTCTCCTTCTCCTTCTCCTGTTTATTGTCAAATATAGCTAATTGCTACAGATTTTCCCCTTCTTCCTAGCTAACAGATGTTAGACTGGGAATCAAAGCAGTGCTGTGTTTGCCTCAGGAATTGGGCCATGATTAGTCTTAGGAAGTAATAACTATCCTGTTTCTCGCTCTTTCTTAATTTCCCAATATCCCTTGTAGTTAATGCAGCCAAATACCAGTTACTCTAAAAATAAAAGGCCTTTCAAAGTGAGAAGAAACAGGCATTTATTTGAGATCAAAGAATAGCTATTTGGGAAGCACTGATTCAGGCAGAAGCCCAGATGTTTTGATTATGAGATGAAGGCAATGAGTATTTATGACAAAGGAAAGGAGAACAATTACATCAATAGAAGGAAGGCATTTCTATTGGTTGAGATAATATAACATACTGATGTTTATTCTAAAGAATGTTTTTAATTTTTAGTCCCGTAGCCATCAGTCTGGCAGTCATAATATCTGTTTTCTTGATATCCTTGCAAACACTTCTTTGGGAGACAGTGTTGCTTTCTACCCAATTCAAAGGTTATTTTGCCCTATTTTAACATTCCAAAGATTCGAGGCATAAGACATGCAAGACAATTCTGTCATGGCAGCTCTGGCTCCATTTTAAAGTGGCTCCATTTATTATTACTATTTTTTTTGACAGATCCTCATTGGGCCAATCATATCTAAGCATAAATTTTCTGATGATGTTTATGAGAAGGCATTTATATACTTTGTAAAAGAGAACAGTTGTGGCTGGAATAGCCCCATAGCCCCATAGTCTCTGGCCTCTTTCGTCCTTCTGCTTTCTTTGAATGTGGACCTCATGCAACAGCCATCGTTTGACAAGGTATAAGGATAAAAGCCAACACATTTATTGCAAACAGAAATGGAAAGGGTCTGTGTTTCTAATGCTATCATTGAGCAGTGATGCACAGTTTGGGTAAACCCTGTGACTGCTAAGGAATACATATTCGCATCATTTTTTAATACTTTGAATACTTCTAAAAAGTTCATACATGATCTTTCAAATAATTTTCCTCTCAGTGTAGAATTGCAATAGCATATAGTACATAAATAGACTCTTTAAAATAATTTCAAGGGAAAAAACTGAATTGCTTAAGTGATTTTCCTGAAAAATTGGCTGAATATCACCTTTTAGAAAATTCCAAAATGATCTGGCTATTATTGTCTACTCATTTCTGGATCTAAAAAAGTCATTTAATTTAAATAATTACACATTATTTTAAAGAATGATCTTCAAACATATAAAGTAGTCGTCCTCCACCGACAACACCTTTGCAATTTGCCATGTCCAGAGGCAATTTTAGTTTTCATACTAGAGGGCGCGCTATTGCATTGTGTGTAGAGGCCCCAGATGCTGCCAAATGCAAACATTGTATAATATCAGTAATTTACAATGCACAGGATTCCTGCCCCCACTGCCAACAAAGAATTATCCTGCGTAAATGCCGATAGAGTCAAAGTATTTACAGGGATTTGGAATGTGTTCATTGGAAATGTTAAGGTTTTACTTAAAAAATATTTTCCTTAATTAAACTATTTCTTGTTTAGTCATACTTAATGACCGGATTCTACTTGTGGCAAAGCTAGTGCTGAAGTTCAGATATCTTGACAGTTTCTGTGGTTGAAACAACGTCCATTTAAACAAGTTTTGATCATATGGTTAGAGATGAGAGCAAAATATTAACCTATAACTACACGCAGTAAAAATCAGGCAATACACATAGTGAGACCATCCTGATGTTGTAAGTGGCCTCTACTCTACTGACTAATGACGAACTAATGTCATTATTTTTGCATTTTTATTCCTTCAAAATCCCATACCCTGTGGTTCAATAATAAAAGTATAAAGTTAAAAAGTTGTCATACTTTGTATCTATTACCATAAATATTTTGTATTAATTAGATGGTTAGTAATAGCTTAATTTGCAGCCAAAAAACTAGAGGAGCTATCATAATCTGATGCAAATTCACAAGTAGAACCTCAAGCATGGGAAGTCAAGTTTGCTATTTAATTTATAGTATAAGATACATGTGTTTGGGCACATACTTTTCACAATTAATTTTCTCAGTATGTTCTATTCATTCTTGTACTTTTGACTGCTTCTGGAACAACAAAGAATTCTGTTTTAGTTTTCCTAAAAAAGTTATGGGACCATACAAAGTATAACTTATTTTCTATAAGGAGCTGGGCTCCATTCACCATTCATTATTTTAGGACCCTAGAGCCACTCTCTCAGAATTTTGTATAACAGAGATTGCAATAAGGTCTAAATGAGATTTTACAGGCAAAGAAAATGTTTCACCCTACTTGCACAGAATGAGGTTCTAAAGAATGTTAAGTTACTTTCCATCTCTTTGCTTCGGTATTCTTGCTCCAGCACAAGTGCTTGTGATGATTCATGGCTCATTGTCATGCCTTAAAACTCACCTTGTTTTTGACTGAGCAGCATCTGTGTTTCAGAAGAAGAAATAGATCCCTGACGTCCTCTTTCTAATCTATCAATTTTTATGTTATTGATTTTTAATATTCTGCTCATTAGATAATTTAATTGTCTGTACATACTTTGGATTAAACAATGAATTAAGACAAACAGATTTACTTTAAACAATAAATTGGAATCCCACAACTTGAACTGGCATTTGAAACAAAGGGTTAATTAAATCATCCTTTAAACTCTTGTCTTTTCTTTACCATCAACTTGAAGTGTAACTGTTTTCCTCCTTTATATTCATAAGAAAAGATGAACTTTAATATTATCAAGTCCATTGGAATCCCTTCAGAAATGATTTTTTGTATTGTTGACTTCAGGGGTAATTTGTCTTCAAACAGAAATTGCATTAAATAGGTTACTTAGGAAAATGTCTGCCATTTTAGGTTGCAACCTGCCGCTTCGCTTTTCACTGGAAGCCGTGCAAAGCCATATGTGGTAGGGTAAATTGACAGAAGCCCAGCCGGTGTTAACTTGCTCCATGAAGGTCTAATGATATACCTACTTTTTTGCTGAGAATGCTTTTGTATCAAGAAAGAGCACAACTGAGAGATGCAGGTACCCAATGTCTGACTGACAGCAGATGTGAATCTTTTCTAACAGGTATATAACAAACAAACCTTTAAACAGAATCCAGCAGCTCTTAAATGATGAACAAGAATACTTATTTTATTTTTTCTATAATCCCATTATTTTGCAATTCAAATGTTAGCTCATCCTATCTTATTTTTAAGATATAGCTAAAAAAGCACAAAATTTCCATACCCTTTGAAAGATTCTAACCTCATTTCACAGATGAAGCTTGGACAATTTACGCAGATTTCTTCTTAGGACTAGAGACTGTTTTTTCTCTCTTTAAGGTAAATGATTTTGAAGTCAATATGCTATGTTATTTCTGGTGTAAACAGGCACAGTCTCTGAACAGTACTAGGTTTGAAGTAAGCTTGGAGATTTGTCTAGATTAAATTCAGATCTGCTTTTAGATTCAGAATGACCCAATACATTCAATTTCAGAATCACTTCTTTGTTTGCTGTGATGTGGATTAGAGAGATTGCACATCCTGAGATTTTCATTTTCCTTTTTGAGTATGCAAGTGACATTTTCCTGTTCATCTGAAGAATGAAGTAAACCCGATTAGATTTGTTCTCCATCTGGGAGCAGGAAATTAACTTTGAAAATGATTTAAATCTCTTGCCTTGGGAGGGACTTTTACTGCCCTGAGTTCAATAGTTCAATTTGACAGAAGCCTCTGCCAGATTTCTAATACATAGTTGTGTTTAAAAGAAGGATGAAAATGAGCTGCTTTAAATTTTATTAACTGAATTCTTATATCAAGCTCAATTTGGAGACTGTTAGATTGACAAAGTTGGCCCAATAAACCTTTTAAGTAGACATATATTACTAGTTTCAAAGGATAAGAAATCCAGGCTTTTGTGTAGAGGAATTCTTCAGGTCTGACAATTATTTTACGTGTGTGTATGTGTGTGTGTGTGAGTGTGTGCGCACGCACGCAAGTATGTATCTTATATTGTAACTATAAGGACAGTGCAAGTCAGAAACTATGAAAAATGAACTCAGTCTATTTTGATAATAAAATAAAATGACATTTCTTTTGGTAAACATAATAATTGTGCTGAAAGGTATATAGTCAACGATATTAAGATGTTCACATAAATAACTTTATTTTGAAATTTTTATACAAACAGATGCCAATTTTAGAGTCTTTTCTTCTCAGTTTGTTTATTTACACATAGCCATAGTTAACATTGGTGATGACAATATTCCCTTGCGAGGATTTGTTACATCCTCACACACATATTTGTGTTTATATATACCTATTCTTGATTACTGGATTTTTTTTTTCCCCCTGGGATCCTTTGTTTCATGCCCTGGGAATAAGATTTCTAACTTTTCCCTTTATGGTCATACTTCAAATCAAGTTCTTTTTCAGTATCTACCCAGCAGGAAATAGTTAGTTTGGGTTAAGTGAGGTTGTAGTAGCAAACGATTCCTAAATTTCTCTCTCTCTCTCTTTTTTAAAGATTTGTTTCTTGCTCCTATTATATATTTATTAGGAATTGATTATATTCTGCTTTATGCCTTTTTCATTCAAAGACTCAGGCTGTTGGATCAGTTTCTATTGGGATATTATCAAATTTATGGCGGAGGAAAAAGAGCAGAGGTGCTTTTAAATTTTCTGCTTGGAAGATATAGCATCATGTCCCCTCATATTTAATTGACCAAATCAAGTCATGTGGCCAAGCCCAATGTCTGTAGGGCGGGGGATATAATTCTTGCCTAAGGAGAGGTTTGACAGGAATACATCTCAGATATTTGAAATAAATGTGACTGAAACCACAAATAAAATACATTTTATATGACTCTATACATATGCACACATAAGCTAGTGCAGGAACATGGTAGGTGCTCAATAAATATTTGTTGAATGGATAAAAGAATGAATGTATCCATTGACAAAAAATTACTATATGATATACTCTGATGTTACTATTCTATTGCATTATATTTCATTTTGTAAAGTGCTAATCATGGCTCACTAAATTGATTTCATGACCCACAATTTAGAAACACTGATTAGCAAGTTTAAGACTATGAAGATAAAATTTTCAATCCTTGATTCTGTTCTTTTCCCTATAAAAACATGATAAACATTTTTTAAACATCTTCTGTGTGCTAGGTACATGTTAGCATTGGTGTTATGAAATAATTATAAAGTTTAATTAGACATCTAAAAAGCTCAAGGTTAATACCTACACAATTAATATAAAAGAAACATATGGAAATAACTCTTATAAGAGAGGTAGAAAAACTGAGAGAGAATTGTAAAGGTTTCCCCAAGGAAGTAATGCTTAAACTAAGTCATGATAATGAATAATAGGATTTTGAAACATAAGAAAGAACTGCATAAGAAAATTCTCAAAGGTGCAAAATTTTATGGTGAGTTTGAAGAAAGCCAAATGTTCTAAGAGAAGAGTGGTTAGAAATATTGATAAAAAGTGAGTACTCATACATAACCAACTATTGTTCACCTACTAGATATGTCAGTAATCCTACCCCTTTAAAAAGACAAGGGAAAGGAAAGCAGAAAGTTGTGAAAATTAGAACTTTGTTTCATGAACAGATAATATTTAAGGTTTGCAAATTCCCTCACATTATTTCACATATTTATTAGATGAGCTTTTTGTGTCTTCCAAGTGTACTGGGCTGATTTTTTCTCTTCTTGAAATTTCTCCCATTTGCCATGTACCAATTAGATAGTTGTAGAATAAATTTACCTCAATTTCCTTATCTATATAAATAATTTCACAATACTTACCTTGTTTGTCCTTTAGGACATAATTTGGCAGCATGTAACCAAAAAAAGGCATAATGTTTTAATTACATGAGAACTAAAAGGATACACCAGAACAGATAGAATGGTCCAAGAGTGTTGAGGCCAACATCACTGTGTTCCTGTAGTTGTTCCTCATGCTTGCATGATGATTCTTGCCTTTCAGTTAAAATATCCATTTATCAGGCAGAAAGGAGAGAGAGACAGTGAAAAAGAGGCAAGCCTAAATCAGCAGTCTAAACTTTTCAGGAACTCCTAACTTTGACTCACATCTTAATGGCCTTAGTCCGTATTCACATCATATAGTCACTTCCAGCTGCAAAGGGGTTGAGAAATAAATTTAAACTGTGATACTGCTACCTTGAATAAAATTTGAGTTCCTGATAATAAAGAAGGGGAGAATGTTAATTGCCACATCCTCCTACCTCACAGTGTTGTTGAAATCAAATAAGAGTACAGGTATAAACAAACAAGTAATTTCAATAATCATAAGCATGTACAATATTATTTTTTAAAAAGTAAGAAATATGCAAAATTAAACTTAGTTAGCTAGTTGTTTCTGACATAAAAAATGCTTAGAAATTCCAGCAGGCAACCTAATCATTCTTACACATAGGTGCTGCATTGATGTACACAGTATATAAACATTTAATTATCTATGTGTATATGCCTTTATATGTTATTCACACATAATTTATACTAGTTAAGTTTCACACATATGTAGATGTAGCCATATATAATTATATAAACACAAAAAATAACTGTGACAAATCAGATACTATTTTTCTCTTAATTTTATGCTACTGACTCAAAATTTTCCACAATGTGATATTATGAATTTACTTTAGACCTTCCACCAAAGAGCTTAAGATTTACATGGCAATTTTGTCTTTTCCAAGAAGACTTTCTAACAGAAAACTTGGAATATACAAATTAACAAGGGGGACATATGTATACATTCACCACAAAATTCACAGGCAATTAGCCAAACTCACAGAATTCTGAAAATTCAAGTGGAGTTTAGGAAAATTGGCTCTGATGGACAAAGAAAACAGGACCAAAGGAAAGCATGATAACTCTCAGATATATAAAGGTGTGTTATACAGTTAAATAATTATTCTCTTAGTTGATAAGGACAGAACGGATATAATGGGTTGAAGCTGCTACAAGGAATGTTTTATTAAATAATAGGGGAAAAGGCAATGGAAGTTTCCAGGAAGATGACTTATTATACCTACTGGAGATACCCAAGGAACAATATCATTGATATTTTGAGTATGTCTTTCTGACATAATAGAAGAGCTACTTTAACTATATCCTCTCTGCACTTTTGGACATTTTATTTTAGCTTTTTACACTATTGTTATATTTACTAGAACAGTTGGCTGGGAACTTTATATTATTGCACTGTAATTAAAGCAAGATAATATGCATGAAGACCCTTCCTAAACAACAAAATACTATAACAAAAACATAAGCAAATACTATGAAATATTATTATGACTGTATTGTAACACAAAATCCTGAGCTGATGCAATACTAGAGAACAGTGGTCTTCTAAGTGTAGCTACGGATTCCTTGGGGTCCAGAGACTATTTCAGGTGACATGTGAGGTCAAAAGGTTTTCACAATAATGGGAAGACATTATCTGCCCTTTTTTATTGTGTTGACACTTGCGCTGATGGTGCAAAAACAATAGTGGAGAAGACTGCTGGCACTTTAGCGTGAATCAAGACAGTGGCACCAAATTGTACTAGTAGTTATTATAGTTTTAACAATCATGTACTTACAGTATGAAATAAAATAAAATTAAAATAAAATAAAGCCAGTTTCACTTAGGAGTATCCTTTGTAAAGCAGTAAATATCATCAATTTTATTGAATGCTGACTCTGAGTACATGCGTTTTTAATATTCTGTGTGATAAAACTGGGGAGGGGGAGGTGTCTTCTATAGAGCTTCTCTTGGACTCTGAAGTTCCTAGTTTGTCTTGAGGAAAAGCACTGTGCTGTGAGCTAAACTAGCTTCTTTTTAAATTGAACTTTGTCTTTTCCTGAAAAAAAAAAAAAAACAACAACTGACAAACTATGATATTGACTTAGGACTGACAGTTTCTCAAAAATAAATGAATTGAGACTATCACTTCAAGGAAAATAACTTACAATATGTTTGCCAATGAATGTATTTGAGCTTTAAAGTGAAAATTAGATTTTTTTTAAAAAAAAACTTGCCTTTGCCGCCATGAGCTTGATTGCTTTCCAATTCTTACTGACTTTTCTGAGATCAGAAGTGATATTAATGAGTGACATTTTTGATACTGCATAATGAAACGTCAAAGTTTGGAAGCTCTGTATAACTCAGAGAAATAATATTTTTCAAATAACCAATGCAATGAGTGAAAGATCCATTTAACCTGTAAAATAGACCAAAGATTTTAATGTAACAATACAAAAAGGTCGTTGATATGATTTCTTAAAGAATAGTTGCCAAGTTGGATCTGAAACTGTCACTTGTTATGTTTTGGTGAAGAATAAAAGAAACATATCCACAATCATCTGAAAAGCTTACTAAAATACTTCTTCCAACTTCTTATCTGTGTGTGTCCAGCTATCCTTCATATGCTTCAACCAGAGCAATATATGGCAACAGAATGAATGCAAAAGCAAATAGGAGGATCCAGCTATCTCTATTGAGGCAGATGTTAGATCTGCAAAAACAATGCAATTTTTTTTACACTTGTTTGTTGGGGGAAAATATAGTTATTGTTCATAAATAATATGTTTTTATGTGAACAAGTCATGGGTTTTTACTATTATTTGTAAGTAGCTTAATATATAAAAAATTTAAAATATCTCTTAATTTTGAATATTATAAACACCAATTGATGTTATCACATAAATAAATGCTCATTGAGGTATTCACTAATTTTTAAGATTATCAAGGAGTCCTGAGACCAAATGTTTGTGAACTACTGCTACAAAGAAACCATTAAAACATCATTGTTTAACATTATGCCATTATTTATTTAATACAATTTAGACTTTGATCCATTCGTCACTTTTGTGTCTTCCTTTTGTTCCATGCTTTGGTTTGTTCTCTAATACTTATTTTCACCATTCAGATAAGAGGACGGTCTCCTTAAGCTTCCTGTACTTTTTAAATCATGAAGCTCTCCAAGGTCATTGCATTTCTCACTGTGTTTCACATTAGATTTGTATTTCTTTTGTTCCAGAATTATGTGGTAAGCCAGGAGCCACATGCCATGTTATGCTGGTAGACCCACTCTGAGGATGGGGAGGAGGGAAAGGCCCTGATTCAAAGCACTTTCTATGCCTTGAAGCTACCAAGTTGACATCACTCTACACGGAGCTGGTGTTGGAAAAAAGTGCCCATAGTTGACTCTCCTGCTAGGAACTGGGTCCAGCACACCCTTGGCCCAGATCAATATTAGTGGCAAGTGATTTCTGTCTTTCATGTTTAAGGAAAGATGATTCCTTATTTTTCTTGTTTATCTGTGGTGATGACGCTGACATCTCTGTCAAAAATTAGTCAGTTTGGTTTGTTTTTACCTCTCTAGATCTAGCAGTCAACCATTTAGACCCTCAGTGTTGTGTGGGGATGCTTGGCATTATACAAAGCTGTTACAAGTATCAGATGTTCTCTGCTCTGGAGAAGCCAGATTCACATGATGCACTTTGAATGTTAAAATGGACTATTGTGTGGATAACTTTATCAGTGACAGCTTTAAAGAGGAATAGTTTGCCTTGTTACTCAAAGAAGTATAGTTATTGAACTGCAATTTCCACATCCCCCCCTGGGAGCTTGTTAGCAATGCAGAATCTCAGGCCTCATCCCCAACTTCATTAAAAGCTGCATTTTAACAAGATTTCCAGGTGATTGTTATGGACATAAAGTTTGTGAGTGCTGGATTAGGGTAATTTGAGCCCTAGTGATCTCAGTTTGTTGCCTTATATTGGCAAATGCTTACCTTGTAAATGCAACCTTTGTAAAATGTGTTATGTTTCAGGATATTAGTCAAAATATTCTATTTGCCTTATTTCTCAGTTTGTCCTTAATGCTATTTTCCCCTAGTTAATTGAAATTAAGTCTCTTTTCAAATGCTGGAATGTTTTTATGTATTATCATAATCTATTTTGTTTAACACATAGAATTTCTATTCTCTTTTGAAGCAGCAGATTCATCACTTCAGTTCCTATTAGATTTTTGTCTCCTTGAAAATATTGATGTATAAATTCTTTGGTCTGTGGAATGATCAGTCAGAGCTGGTACATATTTTTTCGTCTCTGTTGATTTGGAAATGCACTTTTATGTGTTACTAAATTAGTAAAGTATTAAAACACTGTGCCTCTGAATTCTGTGAATCATCCCCAGTCCCTTGGCTGTAAAGGCTAACATAATTTATTGTCATATAGTTCGAGAGCTTGACAGAGAAATTCAACATTTTTTAGAAGAAGAATACATATAAAGTGTATTAACACATTTATTGGAATTTAAACAAGTCCCTCTAAGGCAGCTGATCTCACCCAGACTGCCCTTTGGAATTATCCAGAAGTTTTGAAGAAACCCCAAGACTGCGTTTTCTCCCCAGATATAGTGTTATTTTTCTGTGTCAGTATTGTTCCAAACTCTCCCAAGTGGTGTATACAAGGGCCTGAGAGTCATTGCTTTACAGAGTGGCAAAGCCAAGAATAACAGATGTTGGGCGAGTGTAGTGCTGACGGCATTCTCTTTCCTTAAGGGGTCTGCTTATCCTGTGTCCTAGTATGGTGATTAAATCTGTTAGCTGGGTCCATCAAGTTTATGTATCTTTGATAATTACTGAAATGTTTGTTTTTAACCTACCTTTATGAAGACAGCAAAAAGACTGGACAAAGACCAGGAGGTTAGACTATGAGATAAATCATATAAAACTTAATAACTAATTTCAAGTGAAATCGGTATCCATCAAACTAAAAAGAATGTAAGAAAAATATATATGTCAATTTCCTCAAACCTGTTCTCCAAGTAAAACAATGTAAATACACAATCTCAGTTGAGCCTAAAGACATAAACACAAACTAGCCTAATACAATAACCTGCAGTCGTTTGAAGTTTTACCTTTTCTTTAAGTTTCATGTCAGCTTTCCATCCCTTTTATAAATATATTTCATAATAATATATTTAATATATGGTTTAATATATATTCTACTTAATACATAATTTATAATATAGTGAATATTTTAATATTAATATGTTTAAGATTTCATCAGAAAACTTCTGTCGGAAAACTGCATCATTAACGTCTTCAGGTTAAGTCTGAGGAAGGATAGATTAAGCTTTTCAGGTTAATGTCCTATATCATTATATATTTGTTAAAAATATAAACATTCAGAGAGAATGTATTAGCTTGGGCTGTCATAACAAAATGACACAGACTGGATGACTTAAGTGACAGAAAAATCTATGTTCTCACAGTTCTGGAGACTGGAAGTCCAAAACCATGGTGTCATTGTGGTCAGGTTCTAGTGAGAATTCTCCCCTTGGATTGCAGATGGCTGCCACCTCCTCTTTGTGAACTCTCGTGTGAAGAGAGTTCTCTGATATTCCTCTTATAAAGTTATTAACCCTATCAGATCAGGGCCCCACCTTTATGACCTTCTTTAACCTTAATTACTTCTTAGAAATTTCAGCTCCAAATACAGCCATGGTGGATGTTAGGGCTTCAACATATGAATTTAGGAAAGACACAAACGTTCCATAACAGAGAGGTTTTCAATTTATCACATACACCTCTTATACAACATTTACAATATGCTAGAAATACTGCCTTTGAGTATGGCTTGACCTGTGTGTTTGAACATTAGAAGAAATATATACTGAGAGGAGAGAGAGAGACAGAGAGACAGAGATTGGTATTAAATAAATATTATATATATTACCCAAGAGGTGACATATCCTCTTTATTCCTCCTTCCCAATGACCTAAAATACTATGTGAAAAAACACACAGTGTAGCTGAGGATCCAAGAATGAGGTTTGGAAGCCTCCTTCAAGAAAATCGAGAAGAGTAAACCCACCCTGGGAAAGGAAAAAGCAGCTGGGAATGAACAGCCTAACTCCTGGCTATCACTGCTTAAATCTGACTATGTTCCCACCGAAGAGCTAAAATCATTGAGCCAGTCACTAAGAAGCTTTTGCCTCAGTTTTCTAAAAGAAATTCACTACTTAGCCTAATGTAGTATCTAGAAAGTCTTCTGGAGTGTCAGTCATTCAACCACATCTGGAGAGTCAGGAACTAAAAAATATTTCAGGAACTCTACTTTATCATCTCCCTAAATAAAAAGAGTTGGGAGAGTAATAAGCTTTTGAAACTAGAAACTGTCTTTGCCTTTTGTTCTTCGTTACCATTTTGGCCTTGAGGCAAAGTGCTTTTTACTTTAAAAAAATGAGAAGTGATTAATAAAAATTATAAACGATTAATAGTTTTCAAATTCAAAAGCAACCCAACTTCCATTTTTAAAATTTACAGTTCCATGAGGCTCTGAGTTAAGATGTTCATTGTAAGCACTACTGAAGTTACTGGCTGATTTGGTGAGAACAACAGTGTTAATTTAGGCTACCAATCTACAATTTTCCCTATCAAAGGTTTGGTCCTTGTTGTACGCACATCCATATGCTGCCTCACCCTCACTTTTAGCCCCTTAAATACCAAGCTACACCAGTAAAAGCACACTCTTTTGCCAGTACAATACTCTCAATATTTCATGGCCAAACATTTCACATAATATCTTCACAGACATAATTTTTATAAACAGACAAGAGGAAAATTCTGAGAGGTTCTAAATTAAATTACAGCAGGCAGGAGATTGGAAGGAATAGGTAAGAGATTAATCAGTTAACAGAACCACAGGCGGAAACCAGCAAAGGACTGTTCACGATCTGAATGTATGTTAAAACTTTAAATCAACCTTCAGGTGGCTTTCTCAAAATAAAAATAGCTGACCACCAGACACCACCACATCCCACACATGCATGAAAATTCCAGGCTATTTCTCACAACCAGTCCAGAAGTAGGAAATATTTCTTCCTTTTAGACTGTGTACCTATCCTAGAATTGCCCTCGCTTCACCTTTTCCTACCCTTCTTATCTATAGCCAATGCAAATTCTTTCAAAACAACTTATGTCTTTCTTCCCCAAACTCATTGGGTGAAAAAGCCCTGTCAGCTCTAGGACAGGAGACACCTTGGTCTTTTTTATTCACCCTGCTGCAAGTGGTTCCGACTGTATGACCCAGGACCAGGTGCCTTTCTGGCTGACGTATGCCTCAATAAGGCCTCTCATTCAGAAAAGCTTTCAGCCATGAAAGTTTTTGTTTAACAAAACAGAACAAAATGGCCAAATTGACCATGTTTTAACTATAAAGAAATCTTGAGATCGTTGACCTCATACAAGCATAAAATTCCCATAATATCGTCTGCATGGATCATTCTGTAATCTTTCTTGCACATATGTAGGGACAAAAATCAAAATTAAAAATTTTTTCTTAAATCTTCTAGTCAAATAAATAGTTTAGAAAGATGCATCGTTTGTTCTGACTTAAAGCAATATCAGGTATTTTCTTAGAGTGAAAGGCAAAAACAGGGAGGCAACTCAGTTTTAACCTCTTTTGGGCTTTGGTGGATCGAGCAGCCATGAGTGACCAGGGCAGTGTCCCTGCTGTGGTCCCTTAGAGGGAATCGCCTCACAGTCTGGTTTGCAACTGTTGGCTGGTTCACAAATATGTTTCCTGTGTATGGTTGTTGAAAATAAGGAAAGAGATTTCCCTCCTCTCCTTTTTCTTAGAGACTTTACTTTAGAAAAACTTTGTAAGTACTATCTTCTCTCTGTAAAATGTACATAACTTTAGAAAACTCAGTAGGCCATTTGTCAGCTTTCAGACTCAGGAATGTCTTTTTCAAGGACCTAGGCTACATATTTTTGGAATATAAACATCAAGGGAAATAGCACTCTTATCTCTCAGTTTTTGAGGGAGGGCAGGAACCTAACTTGGGTGGGTGCTTTGCTCCCAGTTGCAAAACTATATCCTGTCAAAAAGATAAGAGAAGTTTTTTTTTCCTCTTGATAAAGGCAATTAACACAGATGGTCACTCCAATTAGCATGTAAAGTTAAGATGAACAATGTGTGACAACCGGTACTATCAAGTCCTCTTACTTGAGGACTAGTTATTGTTGATCTTGAAAACATGAAGGTAATTGGTTGTATTGGCTTGGCTATGCTGATTTCTATCTGTCTTTGCACTCTGAGCAGATAGCCTGTGATGTACATCACATTCTGGTTTAATGCTTATTTACTAATAACGTGTTTTTATTCTCTACTAGATCTGTAGAGAAGATTTCTGGGTTGGGAGAAGATTTTGCTTTTAATTGTATTTCCCCAACACTGGTTTCATTGATGTCAGACTGGTCACTTTCTCGTCAATAATAACTATTTATTATTCCCTTTGAAATTGCTCACATGTGGTTGTAAAAGTTACTACTTTTTCATCTGCATTTCATTTCTGTTGCCATATCGACTTCTCTTTGCATCTAGAAAACTTGTGCAAATATAGGTACCTTCGGAGATTCTACTTTCAATGGAAATGTGTGTTGCAGGCACCATCTATGAAGTCCCATCTTCTTTACATTCCTCAGTTAAAAAGTATTTTTAAACCTCCTTATTTTTAGGTAGTCAGAGAATAACTTCTAAAGTTCTCTGACTTCAGTTTTAAGGGGTAAATGTTAATTGCTTATCTTGGGTTGAATTTGAACTAAGATTGCTGACTTTTACTCTATTAATGTTAACACTGATAAAATCAATTTAACTTATTAACAAATGGAAGAGAGGTACAGGCATTCCAAATAAGAGTCACGATCAATAGATTATAGATTTACAGGAATTGAGGGTAATCTAAACCACAGCCCTTTTTACCTCCAAAAAGCCTTCCTTCTGAATAGACTTTCAGCTGTGCTTTTCAGACAAAGTATGTACAGAAAAATGTCTATTAAATGGATTCCAAAGCTTTTATTACTGAGGCCCAGTCATAGAAAATGCATTACAGAGTGTCTGTTAGAGCTCAAGAGGGAAGGGGGATAGTTAACTTGAGCCAAAAGAGCTCACTGCAGCACGTGAAACAGCATTTTGAAAGTCATTTGCACATAAATGAAGAGTTTGCTTTCCACTACTGCCTGTTAAAATTTTGAAACATGCAGCAGTAGAAAAATGGGAGTCTGATTATGCCCTTGGACAGTCTGTTAAAGCCAGTAGTCTATCTTATTTTCCATGTGGTGGTCATTAATGTCAGGTCAAGTAAAAGGATTTTTTCTCCCTCTGTGAGTACTGGTATGAAATCATCAGCTTAGAGAAAACAAGTAGTTGTCTGGGTCAAATACCTCGGCCAAGTAGAAAATAAATCATTGTCAAAATTCTAAATGGCACTAATCAGCCCCAGAGCATGTCTAGCTTTAATAAACATGACAATTCACTTAAATTCATTATATTTAGCGCTTACTGTATGCCTTTGCCAAGTGCTCTGAAAACTTTAAAGTAGAAGACGTAGTTCCTATTCTTAAAAGAGTGCAATATTCAAACAGAATTGGAATGAACTGAGTAAAAGTCCAGAAATAATTTTCCAACTTTTCTTGGTGTATAAAGTAGTGATGTACATTATCTCCTCTGGGTGGGAAGAGCTATAAATGGTTTACATTTGTGTAATGGCTTTCCTTTTGTTCCTTCTGTTGTCTCAAGTAATTGCTTGTCTATAGTATTTTATGGCTCTCTGACGAGTACCTCCCTCCTTTATGAAAAATATAGGTGATTTGGTTTCTTCCAAAACATAAAGCTGAAGTTGATTCCTGAAGAGTGAGGATAGTATCACAACCCTGGGATTCCTGGGAGAAGACAAGTTCAAAACAGAAGTAAGAAATGTCTACTTCTATCTCTTTTGTTCTGTTTTCTAGGAAAAAAGTAGGCTGTGGGGAAGGAGATAAACTCAGCAAGTTAAAGAGGTGATTGTATAAATGTTTTGACTTTGAATGAGGCTCTCAATTAGCCATGGCATTTTCCCTTTCTAGGTCAGGCTTACCTCTGATGAGTACCATGCTGTCAAAAAAAATGTCTTGATTCTTTGGGCCAATCAAACTACCTCTTCAGTAAGTTATTCAAGGATCTAAGAAGCCAAATGTGCAGGGTGAATAAATGGATCCTGTCACTCACTTGTTAGAGTCTTCATTGAAGATATGCTAAATAAAGTTAGAGTAATGGCAAATGTAAAAAAAATTTTGCACTAGATTCGATACATAGGCAAGGAAGACTTTATTCAAGACTATTGTAATAGAGGAGAGAGATTGAACTCAATTCCTCTGGGGGAAGAAAAAAAATGGAAAGATTTTTAAATGCTAGGGTTTTTAAACAGGGGGAGGAAGTTTGGTGAATGTGATTAAGCATCTGTGTTTGCTAATTGATGAATTTAGGCTCCTGCTCTTTCACAGAGACTGGGAGAGAAGGACCCTATCTCCTCCTGTGATTTCATTTCAAAGGGATGACTTCTAGGTCTTTAAGAGAGACATTTCTAGGTTGTAGAATATTTATATCTCAAAGAGGCTGAGAAAGAATCTACAATAGCAAATTTGCTAAACTAACTGTTCTAAGGAAAGGTGGGTCAGGGGCCTAGAGTAAAGAAGAGGCCTGCCTCAAGTTCAGCCAAGATGAGGGGAATGTTAAGGCCACCTTGGTCACAAATGTAAGTGCGAAATATGGCTCAGATTTTTTTCTCTCTTTTTTTCTTCCCTCCCTCCCTCCCTCCCTCCCTTCACACTAATGTACATTAGTCATTAACCTTTATTTTAACCTATATGATCTGTTAAGGGGAATTTAGACCAAGAGCAGATTATCATAATAATCATACATTTAGCAATAGTCAATTAGAGTGTGATGAAATATAGCTATACTTGGAATGTGATAAAATGTATTTATCACAACAATACAAAATATAATTGGTTTGTCATTCATGAGATACTTGAAATATTTTGTGTTATAAATAAAATCACCATTATCTCATAATTTTTAAAAGCCTGAAACTAATTTTAGTTATTTTCTATTATTAATGGCTTTACAATAGAATGTACAAAATGATTTTTATTTTGGTAACATATAATTGTGAAAGCTAATGTTATGGAAATAGATCTATTTTCCTAAAAGTTAAATAGAATTTTTGACATTTTTTATTGGTGTTAATATAAAAAGCGAAAATATTTTTGAAGTATAAAAGTTGTGATTGAGATTCCTAAAAAGATTTAATATCAAAGCAATATTTCAATAAAGTATATTCAAAGATATCTATCACATACTCTGTAGGGGTTCAAAATAAGTTACCCCAAGATACACTTTTGTGTTGTACAGATTATTTTGAGCTAAAGGCAACTGAGACCATGCAGGCTCAAGAGAAACTTCTGCCTCTCTCAACTACCTAGGAGAATTTACCTTTTTTTAACCTATCTATATGGCAGGGCAAACTACTCATTACTGAACACCCACTCTTATGTGGGGTTCCCATACATGCATTTGTAATTAAATTTGGTTATTTCTCTCATTAATCTGTCTCATGTAGATTTAATTATTAGACTAGCCTAAAGAACATTGAAGGGTAAGGGAATGTTTCTTCCTCATCTACAACTCTGACTCCAGTTAGTTTTATTGTGTGCCTTGCTCATTCAATCCAGGTATACATTTCTAAAGAACGTGAATTTTCACTTTTAAAATAGTTTCTAGCCCCTACTGATCTTCATAATCAGAAAATATAATAATCCATAATCAGCCGAGACCTGGATGATTATTGACCCACTTTATCTTCTAGGGTTGGCAAAGATAAGCTAATTACATATGATTCTCTATTTCTTCTTACCAGTACTAGGTTATTTGTTGCCTATAGTAAAGTTTTAGCCAGGAGGAATCCAAACAGACAAATGCTATGGTTGAAAGCTAGGTAAAGAATTTTACTTATAAAAGCTGAGAAAAAGAAGAAGGAATAAGTCAACAGTTTGAGAAGACAAAAAAAAAAGTCAAGGCTATGAAGTAAGTAGAACTTGTAGTGTAACAAAGCCTAAGTTTAGCAGGCCAGAATTCACTTTTGTACCTGTTGGTTACAGAACTAGGCATAGGCCTGTCCTCTGAATCTCAATCAATTCCTTGAAATGGCCATTACCTTGGACCAAAGCTAAGAGTGATAGAGAACAGCTTTCTTTTTTGAAAAATGACATCAGGGAAGACTCCGATACTTTCATGTCCCGATTTTGTCTTTCAGTTGGATATTTGAGAGACAAAATGATATGGTATATAAGAGCACAGGCTTTGGAGACAGATTGCCTGAGTTTGAATTTTAGCCCTACTGCTTACTAACTTCATGACCTGGACAAGTTACTTAACCTGAGTTTCCTGATCTCTCAAAATGGAGATGAAAGTACTCACAAGACAGGTTTTGTATAAAGATTAAATGAAGTAATAACAAGATATCACATTGGAAATCTCACCTTAAGCACTAAGAGATAAAAGAGATGCTAAGGTGATTTTGTAAGATAAAGCATTCTTAAAGTAGAAATTTCAAAGCTAGATGATGATATATCACTTGTATAAAAGAGATTATTAGAAATTAAGATATCTGTGAGCAGAATCAAGAGAGAAGCTACTGCCCTTTATCTGCCCTTCACCATCATGCCAACATGTAAGAGTATGGATACTTCTGCATTTCCCTCAGGTCTGGGAAGAAGGCTTCAATAATAGCCTTAAGAGAGTTTAGTATGTCATCTAACTTGGTGGATACATCTTATTCCCACCTTAGGAATCTGTTCAACTTGACTACTAGAGTGAAGTCAGATTGAACTTTTTGGCTTTCTTCTGCATCCTGCACTCCTAATATTGGTTCTAGAAGTAAATGCATGGATATTTTCTGTGGACTAGATGTGTTTTGAGAGATGTATCCAAAGGGACTTCTTGGAGGACCATCAGGCCTCAACATGGTGGAAGCTGAATACTGACTACATAATTTCTAGGAGGTAAGGAGAGAGGAAGTGGTCTTAGAGAGTCCATTTTCCTGGAGACTGTGGACTTTTGAGGTAGTAACCACTAGTAGCCTTATGAGAGAAGGGTCAGGCGTCGGCACAGCAATCAGGACGTCATTGTGTGAGGATTCTGTTCATGTAAGAACTTTCTTGACCTCCTTACCTTTCTGTGTAATCTTCCTTTGTCAAGCTGAGAAATTTGATTATTACATGGAAGGACAGAATTTTTTTAATTTACTAAACTGAAGCTGTGTTTGTAATGTAAAAAGATGACAGGGATTATATTGACAGTGGCAGAAAACTCATATAGCCCACTGAAGTTTTCCAGAAGAGAGAAAGAAATTTCCCAATTGAGTACATTCATAGAGAGAAGGAATAAAAAATAAAGTTGCATTCTGATTATATCCCAGGAGTCAAGCTTGTTCAATAGACATAGTACAAATATAAAGCAGTTAGAACTGTGATTGGCATGTAAGAAACATTCAGTAACTGTGAAGGCTTCTTTTTGTTAGTTTGTTTTGTTTTGTTTTGCTTTAATGATTCTACTTACAGGTTTCTACCTGAACCCGGAACATTAACCATACTTGGGAATTTGTTTCCACTTTTGCATGCACGGCATAAAAGCTCCTTTGAGAATTACAAGTTTCCATTTTACAGGCCCTCATATTGGGTTTCCTGCCTTTTTTGTCCCATCTTTTTGGGTCTTGTAAATATCCTGGTCATTGATTACCTTTCTGAAGTTTTCAAATCTCAGTTTGCCTATTTCTTTTGAATCATGGTTTCTGTCTGCCGGACTAATGTCTGATTCATGGTTGACTCCACTATTGAATGTTGGTATCTTTCTGGACATTTTAGTGATTTACTATCATTTTTCATCTACTCCTACTTGTGTTGGGCATCTAGCCTCTGGACTAGATCACACTGTAGTGGACTTCTCGTGTTCCCATACTGTGTTCCAGCTGCTCATGGCTACAGCCATTCTGAGTGACCACTTGAATCAAACAATGAGGAATCCTGACTGTCTTCAGAACTTTTTAGTTACTTAATACAATGAAATCTCTTGAGACCCATTTCTTGTTAAAGTAACCCAGTTCTGGTACAAGTGAATAAAAAAGTATTCTTTTGTACTTTTCTGTATATGAACCTCTATATCCTTGTACACTATGCTTATCTTTCCACATATGTACCCCTAAAACCTGAAAGTAGAGGAAAATTCCTTGCATTAATAGAAATTCAGCTATAACTTACATTCCCCCCCTCCCCCATCTCAGAAAATTTAATGTGTCAACAGGGAGGGAGAAGGGCAGAAGATTTGGAGGCATGAAGCATACAAATTGTAGTCTTGACTTTAATGGAAACATGAAGCATAATAAAACTCTTCTTCCATCAGAAAGAAGAGAAGATGGATGTTCTTTCCACTTGTGTGAATTGCTATACAGCGATTGCACTGGAAACAGAATTGAGAGCACACACTGATAATCAAAGTGTATGTGTCTCCTTCTCAAAGGAGCTGATTTAATAAAAAGAAATGGGGAAGGCACGGAACTAAGGATATGATAGAAGATGATGTAATTATTGCTGACTTGAGTTCTACATATTTAAAATGTGATTGGTAGTGATCCCTTTAGGTCAGTTGTTTTCTGAGCCTGTTTGTTTTATTCATGCTGACAGGAGCACTGCTGACAAACTACATGTGGATCATCAAATATTTACTCATTATTGAATTGATATAACACCTCTCTTCTTAAGAGCTTACTGTGCTCTACATGAAACTTTTAAATGGTACAACTAACTTTTAGATAAGTACTCACATACGGAAACAGTAAAGCACAATATAGAGAGCCTGGGAGAAAAGGGATGGGAAATGGAATGACAGGACTAGTACTTGGTTATCTGTAACCTTTGCCCAGCCATATTCTAAAAGAAATAATAGAAGAGATCTTTAAATCAAATACTCTCTCTAATTCCATGAAGAGAGCAACTGCCCAGAATTCTGCTTAAATTATTTAAGGATCAGGGTAGGCAGTTAGAAAGAAATCTTTTTCCTTATCCACCCTCCCACCCCACTTTGCCTCCCTCCTCATAATGAAATCCCAAAGCAAACTTCGAGGAGCCTCTTCTCCATTTTTTCTCCCTTGGTTTCTCTTAACAGTTCAGATTTGAAGCTAGTGCCCAAACCTCAACCTCAAAGTGTACTTTCTTCAGTCTCATCATAAAATTAGCACTCTGTATAGGGAGAGTGGAGAAAGGAGAGGTGGATAAAAGCTGTTATAATTCTTCGTACACTCTATAAACAAGATAGCTTACCCTCTACCTCTAATAGCAGGGGGAGGCAGGGATAGGAAGATGTTATTTATTTCTTTGCCCCTATGAAATGGATGTTCTTCTCTCACTTCTAAATCTGTTTTTTGGCGGCTCTTGAAGTCTCATCTTGCAGAGTGGCAGTCCACTGAGTCCAGGTGGGTTCAGCAGCTACCAGGCTAAAGCAGCTGGAGAAGGTCAGATTCAAATATAATGGTGACAGTGACACAATAGCAATATAAAAGAATCATCTCAACACAGGAACTTTGCTGAAATCCTCCTAGTTCCTAGCATGGTGCCTGCACATAATAGATGCTTAATAAGTATTTGTCAAGATAACTAGTTGCAACAAAGTAAAGATGTGTTACCCCCGACCAACAGATATTAAATTGGATTTATAACAAGTATAAGTTGCCCAAATGTGCAATTTGGTCTTCAGAGGAGCTGGGAAAAGTTTGGACTTTTCGTATCAGTACCTCCATATCTTTATTCAAATTTAGATTTCATTCATTAGATTTTGATCCAGTTAAAAAACAATGGCTCCTCATTGCCTGTAGGACAATATCTCTGCTCTTAAACCTGGCACTAGCTTCCCCCCTCTCAACTCCTAGAAAACATATTATGATTATTTTTAAAAGCTTATTAAGCTATGAGTGTTGCAAACTATATTTTACTGATGACTGTGAATATTATAGTAAGGAAAATGATTTTATTTACTTGTGATGTCTTGTTAAATAGTAAAAAGAGTTATTAATATTTATAATGATTAAAATAGCACACCAAGATCTCACAGTTTTGGAAAAAATGCTGAAAGCATTAAAAATACATAGTACCTATTTATCGCCGTTAACAATGATCCATCCTATGGTTTAAATTGCCAGGTGAGTCAATGCCTCCTTTAAGGTAAAAGGAAAGAAAAGTGCTTAAAGTTGATCCTTGAATGTGGATAGGTTTCAAGTAAGTGAATGAAAATGGGGAAAGCCTTTCAGGAGATATATACAAAAGCACAGAAACTGGAATATGCCAGACTTCCAGTGGCAGAGTAATAGGAGATTTAGTGGAAAGATGTAATTTAAATTGAAAAAGAAAGGAGGAGGGGAAGGGGAAGAAAAAGAAGGTTTCAGAAAATTAGAAGTTAATTTTGGCTTAATGTGCTTAGAAAAAAAAAATGACCTTGGCTCTCTAAATTACACTGAAGTTTATTTGCACATTCTTGCTCAATTCACCCTAGAACAAAATTCTCCTACCATATTTCTGCCACTTAAGCTGACAGTTAAGTGCAAAAATAAAAGACCTTAAGCTGATACTGATGAAATTTTTAGAATTATTGTCTTTGTCACTCACAATATCTTTGATTATTAGTTTAAAGCATAATTTTATACCAATTCTTCTCTGTTCATTCTGAAACATCTTCATAGTTTTTTTCTTTAATTCCCAGTCATATTGGTAGATACTTTGGTTACATTCATTTTAATACAAGAGAATTACTTTTTTCCCAGTATAAATATTAGTTGAGGCTAATGATTACTAAAGTTGCATTTTATGCTCATGTATTGTTTTAACTTTTTATGCTCATCTGTAACATCATTATAATATAACATTATAATATCATTATTAATATTTAGGATGTTACATAATTTGATGACGTACAGAATACAATATTCATTGCTACGTAAATAAAAAATTTGTTCCCACATAGTTTAAATTTACTTTAAAAACCACAGAGGATTCCAAAAACAATTTTTAACACTTTTTTGAATAAGCAGTACATGCAAACTGTAAAAATATTTAAGCTTTCAATAGTATACAGCCCTTTCCCTTAGCAATTCATAATCATCACAGCAATGTTCTAGGCGTATATAGGATTTATATAGTGTATATATACATATATATACACACACACATATATATAAACCCATTGCAAAATTTAAAATGTCGACTATTTGAAAATTGCTCTACAAAGTGAAGTGCCAATTATACTTCCACAGTAAAACAGCAGTATGTGAAGATCTCTGTTTCCTTACATTCTCATCACATAATGTACTATCAAATTTTCTGATTGGTATTGCTTTGTAGTTTTAACTTGCATTTTTCTATTGTGAAAGAGGTTGAGTATATTTTCACTTGTTTAACATATTTATTTCTTATTTTTTACACCATCTGTTCATAAATTTTTACCATTGTCTATTGTTTGTCCTTTTCTTATTAATTTACAGTAGCTTTTTATATGTTAAGGAAATTAGACCATGATTCCAATATGAGTTACATACTTTTTTTTGAAACTTGGAGTCTCTAACTTTGTGGTTTTTCTAAGGGCATTATTATTTTTTTCTTTCTGTAATAAAAAAATGTATTTTCCCATAGCTTTATTGGGGTAAAATTTATATACAGTAAACTTTACTTATTGAAAGCATACAATTTAATAAGTTTTAACATATGATTATACCTGTAACACTATCACTTCAGTCAAAGGCAATGAACATATTCATCACCCTAAAAGTGTCTTCATATTTTTTTACCTTTCCTCTAAGCACTCCTTTAGCCACCTCCCACAAAATCTAATATGTTGCATTTTAATTTTCATTCAATTAAAAATGCTTTCTAATTTCACTTTTGAAGAAACTAAGGCTTGCCTAGTTTGTTGCACACTTCTCAGGGATCATTGTTTTGTTGACTGATTCTGGTGTCCAGAAAGCTGTTATTTCATATATCTTGTCTAGTTTTTCAGATGGGAGGATAAATTTAGTCTCTGCTACTCTATCTTAGGTGAAGTCTGATGTAATCAAATTTAACATTTTTTTTCTCTTGTAGAATCTGGTATTTGTGGTCCAACACTCAATTTTTTTTAAGTCATTAAGGTTTCTTCAGTGTTTTTGTTTGTTTGCTTTTCTGCAATTTATTTTGGAATAAAATATGATATTTAGAACCAGCATCCCTACTACCTAATACCCACCCCACACAAAAACATGTGGTTCTCTAATTGTCCTAACATCATTTATTGAGTAATACAACTATTTGTTATATCCTAAATTCCAATATACATTTAGGTGTATTTCTTGAGTCCCTAGGATTCAATTGCTGTCTATTCATGAGCCAGTTCCACACTGTTTTAATTTTTGTGATGTTATAAAATATGGTAGAATTAGTCTTGCATAGTTATTTTTAACTGTTCAGAAATTTTTATTTAATTTTATTTATTTTTCTATGTAGAATTTAGAAACATCTTATTAATTACCCCCCAAAAATTATAGTTAGAATCATGTTAGATTCATATATTTTCTATGAAAGAATTGTTATCTGTAAGATGTTGAGTCATCTTTGCAAATCGTAGTAAGCATTTTTAATTTGATTGTGTTCCTTTATATTCTTTGGTAGTGTTCTAAAATATTTTACTGTAGTTTTTGCATATTTTTCTTAAGTTTATTCATAGATGTTTATGGTTGAATTACTTTTGTAAATATGGCCTTTTCCTTCCATTAATTCTTCTAATGATATTTTTATAAAGTAGTAATTTTTACTAAGGTTAACACTGCAGATTGGTGCACTCAACACCAACTACACCCCAAACTCCTTCTTTGCCTGCCTGCACTATAAAGATTGTCGAAGGTAAATACTTGAGTTCTCAGCCTCAACTACAAGAATAAATAACCACCCATAGTAGTTGTCTTGTGGCTACTGAGGGACAGGCCTAGGGAATGTCAGAGACATTAACAGTTGTAGAGCCATTGATCCAACACCAACAAACCTTCTACTCCTTGCCTGGCCTCAGACTTTTGATTTTGAGGAAAAAAGAAGAAAACTTCTTATAAAACTTTGAATGATTATATATGATTGATATGACCATTTTTTAGAAATAACATATTTAAAGACTTTTTTAAAAGTATAACCTGTAATCAGACTATACATAAAGATTAATAATACTAAAATTAGAAGTATTATACTAATAACTGAAATGCTCTTTATATAATATATGTTTTTCAAAAAAATAAAAATATAGAAATAGTATTCTTATAGTAAAACATTTATTAACAGTTTAGAGTAACAGTTCTGGGGCAGATAAAAAACTACATTCTTTTTTTTTTATATAATCTCAGCCTGACAAACATGAGAGTTGTAAAAACCTTAGTCAAGGAATGAGAATATGTCCCCCAGAATTTTTAATTCAGTGATTATTTCACAAAGTTAAACTTGACAGTAAATTAATATCATCAATAGGCAGATATTTGAGAGCCACTTATAAAGAAAATCTGTCTTCGTTAATAAAATTTAACTTTTACTATTTTACTGAGCAAATGTGTATTTCTGACCTTTGAATCGTAAAGAAGCCTCATACACGAGGAGAGAACACATTACTCCTGGAAAAAAAGGCTGTATGTAGTGTCCTCAGCTGGGTTAAAGCAATGAGAGCTGTGGGAGATGGTGGAGGTGGAGCAGAGGTTGGGGTCAGGTCATGAGGAGAAAATGTTTATCTTTATAGATTTCATTACTGGTGCATGCATTAACATCTTGCTTGTTAAGTGTTTATGATATCATTTGCTTATTTTCACTTAAGAATTCAGAGTGATCGTTCAGAAAAATAGTACAGTAGCCAAAAATATGTGTGCAAGTGATTATCGTGACAATTCCACATCATGACTGCATCTGAAATTGAGAAGGCAATGTGGCTGTGAATCCCCTGACTTTAATAGAATGAGATTTGGAAGTCTCTGGTTTATTAGGTCAGTTGCTTGTATCTCCAGAGCAGTAAAGCTTTCAGCCAGATAAAGCGTTGCAGATATCATTGCCCTTGCATTCTACAGTTCATCTAAAAGTGCTTTTATCTGCCAGTAAAAATTTGCCGTATAAAAACCAAATTGGATTCATCATGTAAGAAGTGTGGCTGCTCCATTGTGTCTGTATCATAGTTGTAGTGATAAGATATTTTTAATGTGATGAAATTATCTTTTTTCCAGATTTGTGGGTAGTAAAGCTATTACAATCAGATGTTGGGACAATGAAACTATCCTCACCGATTAAATAAAAGAGATTTCAATTTATTGAAGGCAATGAGAAGCGAATTTTCTTTTTCTTTCCTCTTTGTCTTCGTTAACATTTAGCTAGCACTTTTTGTTTGCATCTAAAACCTTGTACTTTCTGTGGGATTTACACGTTACTGGTAATTTCCTCTCACAGCCCTGGAGTAAGGTCCGTAATAGTTTTATCCCTATTTAAACAAGCTCTGAGTGTGACAGCGTGTCACAAAATATTAGTTTTAGTTGGTCCCTGAAGCAGGGAGAGAAGGAGGTGGGCTGCCAGTGCTAAGTTACATGTAGAATGAGGATGAGGGTGAGAATGAGACTGGAAAAGTACAAGAGTACACTCCGATTAACTACAGTAAAGAGAACTGTTTCTACCATTGCTAGGAACCTCAGTCCTTCACTGTGCCTTCTTTAGAATTTCCTCTTCAGGATCTTAATTCTATGCCAAGATCAGTTCTGTTCATGGAACTCTGACCTCCGCTCAATCCCTCCTTGATAATGAAGGATAGACTGTTTGGAACTCAGTGTTTGGAAATGTTAGCCCTTATGCAAACTGTGAATACCAGATCAAGACTGTTAGCAAACCTGTGTGGTTAAAGTACAGAGATACTGGGAAGCCAGTGCAAACATTTTGTTATGAAGGCTGCCGAGGGTCTGAAACACAAGCCTCACCCTAAGAGACTCAAAGACTAACCTCATGACCCCCATTTGCCACTCATCTCAACACAAATTGTCTGCCTCAGTCAAGCTACTGAACATGTACTTTCCAAATCATATGCCGTAACCTTCTCTTTGCCTCTGTTCTCATTCTTAGCCCTCAAACTGGGATGTTTGTCTTGTCCCTTTCTGTGGTTTGGGGCGGGGGGCATTTCTCCTATTAAAAAACCTCAATATCACCTAATAAAACCTCTCTTTTTTGATTGACCTTGTTTAATCTGTGTTTCTGACACTAGCAACAATAATTTTTAAATAATATATACAGCTAGATTTATAAAAGATAGGAAAAAAGCCAAGATTAATGTCAAATTTGAATTAAAAACTAAAGGACAAGTAGTAAAGAAATAAAAATATATAAAACTTAATGAATAAAATAAAGCATAATAAAAATATATAAAGCAGAGGGAGAAGGCTGAGGGAAGCACAGAGCTGCTCTGAAGTGCCCCGAAATCTTCAACTAAGCTGTCACTTCTTGGATGTGACAATGTGGTGCTGGAAACATTTTTGATTTGGGGAAAAACAAAACAATAACAAACCAAACCTAACACAAAACATTGTAAAAGAAATGTGAATTGAAAACCAATGAAGATAAAGAGGAAAGGAAACATGGCGGAATGAGGGATGTCCTCAGGTCTCTTCCCTTGAAACAATAATAAGGTGAACATCTAAAACTCAACAGGGGGGGGGGGGACTGCACACCAGCACATCTGAGCGTGGGATCTGTTCATAAGAGCTACCACAGGTCTGAACCCCGGGTGTCGGGTGGTGGACTGGGAGAAAAAAAGAACCTGCCTCTCACAGCCTCTGGAGCTACCTGTAGGGGGAGGAGGAGAGGGAATGGAAAAGGTGCGGCGACTTCCCTGAACAGCCCTGCCTAGGAGAGCTGTGAATTCCACGCATCCAATGGCAGGGCCAAGTCATCAGGGCAGAAGACAGAGAAGCAGATGGCAGAATAAAACAGTTGATTTTTGCTGGCTATGGTGGCAAAACCGAGGCTGAGCCACAGCCCCCAATCTCCAACCCAGAGTGCCCCTCCCCCCATATCGTCCGAGTCCGATTACCCTGGGGCCCCAGCCCCCAATCTCCAACCCAGAGTGCCCCTCCCCCCATATCATCCGAGTCCGATTACCCTGGGGCCCCATGGGAATCTGAACAAATGCTACTGAAACTGTCACTAATACTAACAGGAACGGGGACTGAGGGTAGCAAGCATGATCCCCCCCCTATCAGAAAATAAAAAGGCATTTTTACCCCCCCCAAATAAAAAGGCATTTTTAAGGCTTTA
>KE752333.1:0-13602 GCA_000465285.1 Eidolon helvum
AGATCAGACGGGATGGGGCTTGTTCAGGGTGGCATGGCCGTAGATGCTTTTCTCCTTTTAATAATCTCAAATTCTTTCAGAAAAACATGAGAACAGAGAGACCCTTACACGTTATAAAAGAATCTGCTATCGCTGAAAACAAATCTAATGTAGCCCATCCATGGTTTCTAGCAAAGTACCGCAGAAAAGTGCCTTCTGTCTTTGGAATTGACAAAATAATACCAATTTTTCACAATTTCTCCCAAAAAATACAAGCAGAAAGAAGACTTCCTAACTCAATAAGTATGGCATCCCTCCAACAACAAAACTGTGTAAAAACATGGTGAGAAAAGAAAACTACAGGGCAATATCTCTCATGAATTTAGACAAAATGTCAAAAAATGTTAGCAAAGTTTATCCAATAACACTAAAAAGTATTATACATCTTGATCAAGTGAAATTTTTACCCCCAGGTATGCAAGGCTGGTTCAATGTGCAAAAATCAGTCAGTATGATTCACCATACATAAAAAATAAAAATCATATGAACTTGTCAGCTGATGAAGACAAAGCATATAACAAAACCCAATACCAACTGTGATAAAAATACTCAGTAAACTTGGAATAAAGAGGAATTTCCTCAACTAGTTAAAGAACTACAAAAAAAATCTGGGTAACATTATGCTTAACGATAAGAAACTGAAATTTTCCGCCTAAAACTGGGAACAAGGCACTGTCCTTTGTTACTACTTCTATTCGCTATCATGCTAGAAGTCTCAGTAGAGGAATAAGACAAAAAAATAAATAAATAAAAGGCATATAGACTGAAAAGGAAGAAATTACTGTCTTTATTTACAGAGGACATGATTGTCTATGTTAAAAATCCCCAAGAATCTACCAAAAAAAAAAAAAAACCACTAATAATTAACCCCCTAATAACTGAGTGTAGCAAGGTCACAAGATATAAATCCAACATACAAAAGCCAACTAATTTCCAGCAATTAATAATTAAGATTTAAAAAATTTTAAAAAGCAATACCACTTACAAATTTGCAAAAAAACAAACAAAAAAAACTAAGATATAATTCTAACAAAATATGTACAGAATCTATACTTTGAAAACTATAAATCACCAATAAAAAATCAAAGAAGATCTAAATAAATGGAGATTATTTTGAGTTCAAAGGTGAGAATATTTGATATTGTGAAGATGTTAATTTTTTCCAACTTTACAGATTCAGTGTTGTCTCAAACAAACTCCTCTCGAGCTTTTTTGTGCATATTGAAAAACTGATTCTAAACTTTACATAGAAGGATAAAAAACCCAGAATAGCCAAAGGATGCTGAGGAAGAACAATGCTGGAGAACTCACATGATCCAACTGCAAGACTTAGTGTAAACCTACTATATTCAAGGTAGCATGGGAGTGTAAAGAATCAACACATATCAAAGGAACAGATGAGTGGTCCTGGATATCAAACCACACAAATATAGTCCACTGCTCTTTAACAAGGATGCAAAAGCAATTTAATGGAGAAAAGAAAATATTTTAAACACATATATATGCAAACAAATTAGCAAATTAACAAAAAAGAACTAGACACCGATCTTACACCCACAAAAATTAACCCAAAATGTTTCAAAGAACCAAAAATAAGATACAAAGGTATAAAATTTCTAGAAGAAGAAAATATAGGATAAAACCCTGGCCACCTCAGTTTTGTGGATGAGCTTTTGGATACAACAAAGCACCCATCATGAAAGGGAAATTTGATAAGTTGGAAGTCACTAAAGTTGAAAACTGTTTAGTGAAAATTACTATTAGAAGAATAAAATAGCTAGCCACAGACTGTGAGAAAATATTTGTAAAACTCATATTTGAGAAAAAGGCCTGTGCCCCAAATATATATAAAAATACCTCTTTAAGTTCAACAAAAAAATACATGATCCAATTAAACATAGCAAAAGTATGAACAGATACCATACCGAAGAAGGTACACTGATGTTAGTTGTAAGAAAAGATGTTTGACATCATTTGTCATTAGTAAAATGCAAGTTAAAACAATAGTAAGATAGGACTACACAAGTGTTATAATGGCTAAAGATTTTTCTTAAATTACAATATTAATTATTGGCAAAAATGAAGAGAAACAGAAAATCTCATTAACAGCTGGTCAGAATGCAACATGGTACCACCACTTTAGAAGACAGTGTGGTAGTTTTTTTTTTTACAAAACTAAGCATAGTCACATCACATGATCTAGCTATTATGCTGGTAGGTGTTTACTCAATAGATTTGAAAGTTTATGTTCACATCAAACAATCACACCAATATTTATAGTAGCTTTATTCATCATCGGCTCTGATTAGAAGGAACAAAGATGCCCTTCACCAGATGAAAGGATAAATGAATTATGGTACAATCAAGCAAAGGAATAATATTCAGTGATAAAAAAGACAAGTTTCCAATTCATGCAGTGATGTGGATGCATCTTAATGCATATTGTAAATTAAAAAAAACAACTAATTTGAAAGAAATACATACTATGTAATTCCACTTACATGACATTCTGCAAAAAGCAAAACTATAGAGAAGTTAAACAGATCAGTGGTTGCCAGGAGTTTTGGGCTGGGGAGGGGTTGGTTGGGTAAAGCCCAAGGGGTTTTTAATACTGTGAAACTTTTTTTATATTGTATTTTAATGCTGGATACATGACACTGTGCATCTGTCCATACCCGCAGAACTTAATAATACAGGGTAAATCTTAATGTATGTAAATTTTAAAAAACTACCTTCAGAGGTCAGGGGATCCCAGGCTGGAATGTAGACTGTGACAAAAGAATCTACTGTGTATGACTGTGTGATACAACCTTACTGATGGTGGTGAGGGTAGAAGGTGCTGACCCCCATAACGCTGGGAATTTGTGGGGTCCACTACACTAAACAAAGGCAAAGGGAATGCACATGAGCCCTGAACTTTAGTTGATAAAATTGCTCCCTACAGGTTAAAAATTGTGTGACCCTTATACATAGGTACTGTAATTGATGATTGGTGTTAAACAGGTAAATAAATGGCAGATGGTGGCAGCCAGGTTCTAACTGTCGGAGTAGAAGGTCACAGCCAACGGGCGAAGGCGTGGGAGATGCATACGGTAGTGCATTAGAGCTGGAGGCATCAGTATGACACATGTCCAGATGTTATATACAAATAAATACTTACAGATACAGAGATGTTTAGAGATAAGGGCGCAGACACAGGTTGGTACACACACATACTTCCTTGCTCTATTTGCTGACGAGTAGCAACGAACATACCTGTCACCCAGATCTTGCTTTCTGACACCATTCTCCAATAAAAATAACCGGGAACACTTGAAAAAAATTACTGATTTTAGAATGGGGATAAGAAATCTACTAGATAACCCCAGAGCATCTTATAGTGCCAGAAGTAAGGAGGCTCTTTACAAAGTGCACAATGACGAGATTATGTTAAAGAGACATGGGAGGCAGCTGACATGGCTCCCAACTGCTACAGCTGGTCCAATTGAAGCATCACAGTTAACAAAGGAGTACTGTATCCTAACCCGAAGTGCAAACTGAGTAACCATGAGTCCATACTGTATGAACTAATGGTTGTATAAAAATAAAATCAAAACTAGAGGATGAGTAAATTTCCTTTTGGAAAAATTTTACGTAATTTATGCAGACACTAACCTCAAGGAGGCGAGGCGTAGCCTCCCTGCCCCTCCCATCCCCACCCCCCAGCGTGGGTTGCTTTTAGAGACTTCCATTCACAGAGTACAATAAGGAAATGGGAGGGGTGTAACATCTGCGGCAGGCTCTGGGTCTGCCTCTTGCCTCCTGGTCCTCCTCTGAGTTGCATGTGCACCTCGTGGAATCAGGGCTGTTATGTGCCATCGCACAGCGGGTAACCTCTGTGAGGGCATAATGTGCAGGGTGTTTACTTATTGGTTTATAGCCTTCTCATCATTTGCCCGCTCCAGAATGCAGTCTCCAGACAGAAATCCCGTTTGCTTATTGAGTAGTTCTCCAAGTGGAGGGGTGTGGTCAATCTTAAATTTTCAGTCACTTGTATGTAGTATCTTGTTTGGTTATGTCACCTGGTTAATTTACATTAATAACTCTCAAATTATATTTGACAGTGTGAAATATAAGCAAAAGCAAGCTGAGACAGTAATTCATTTCAACTATGTAACAATGAGCTGGAAACAGTAATTTATTCCAAGAGCAGTAGCTGAGAAAATAAGTAAGGTTTCAAATTCACAACAGAGGCTACTATATGACAGGTGTTAGAAGCCAGAGGCTGGGTTTTGTTCATTCTCACGTCGCCCAGCCTTTCGTGCTGTAGATGTTTAAAACGTTTGTGTTGAATTGCACAGCTTGCTGAGGTCGTGAACATTTTCCACTTTGATGCTACAAAGCTCCACAGTATCTTTAAGAGTGATCTCATTTTACAAAATAGAAATTTGGTGCAAAGAGAATAGGTGACCTACAAGGGTTGTACTTAGTCAAGGTCTCAGACCTATGGTTTCCAGAACACGGGTGTTATTTTGACCACAATTCATACCATTGCTCTGCTTGGCTTCAAGGCATAATCCTAATATCTATCTGTAATAAGATTCTGAGCTGGTACTAGCTGGTGGCTAAATCCTCGAAGCTCAAAAAAATCCAAAATAATCTATGGAAGAGAACTAGTATACATTTTCCAATCCTATAAACTACAATATTTCTTTTCTTTCTATGTAGCTTTTTTTTTATTGGTTCTTAAAATTTTAGACCCTTTATGGCAGAACACAGATAGAAAAGTCCCTCGTTTATAGGGCATCTACAAGCCATATACAAGCCACTGAGAACGACACAACTGTCATTACCTCCTCGAGAAGTTTTGTTTTCTTGGTGGAACAGAGAGAGCAACTGCAAGAAGAGACCGTCCTACTTTCATTGGAATCAGCGCAGAGTATTCCAATGACCTATTAAGGTTTTTTTCAAAGTAACCAGGTATTTCAATACATCAGTTACAAGACTGCGGGATTGAAGAACTGCTTACAGAAGCTGTCATTGAAAAGTCATTTGTAAAATGTTTTGCAAAAATGTAATCTTGTATGTGTTTACTATCATGGCAGCAACTGAATGAGAAAGAGATTTGATTAAGAACTGCCTCAGTCTGGTTTAGCACCAAAGCCTTCTGTCCTAGAATCATTAACCAAGATCCAAAGTTTTGATTATGGTCCCTTCTCCTTTTCATTCTCAGGTAGAAGTTGAAAGGGATGCCAGCAGGCAAAGATGTCTCTCTCTTTTTTTTCATGAAGATAGTGATAATAATTTCCCATCTGAAAAGACCCCTGTGGGGGTCAGACTTTAGAACCAAGTTTAAATTTTCTTTTGGGAGGGGGAGGGTCCTCAGAACTTTTTAAAAAGTCTTAGTTCTTTTTTGTACTTTAACTGTGTGTGCATGACATATAATTTGCCAAGAACTCCTAAGGGTGCATAATATTAAATTTGTTTATTATAAACAACACCACCAAAAGCAAAACTCTTCAACACCAGCCCTAGTTTATAACCCTGGCAATTCCCAGAGATCTTTGAATGTGCTGACGTTTGAGCAAGATGAAAGGCTGACTCCATAGCGTGACAGATCTTTTGGGAACTGGTGGAATTATTCTGAGGTAGTTCTTGACAGGAAAATGAATTAGGAAACTACCCGGGGAGTTTTACTTTGAAGACTGAATTTGATGGCACATAGCCAAAAATGAATTTCCCCATCCAAAGGCATATCTGCTAATTCTATCATTCTATGTGCTTCGATGATATTGAATATTCTTTGTATATGATCTCATTTATTTTCTCATCATGCAAAATTTCCCTCCTTCTACAGGTGAGAAAAGTAAAACTTAAAGAAGACATACTCTTGACAAATGTCCGGCAATAGACTCTGTCCTCGTTTGTATCTTAGTTACTGATTTTTAATCATTACCTGTAAAATACAGACATGTGATAAAACATACGGAAAAAAAGCATAATGATAGATGTAAAAAATTGGCCACTCCCACCCAGTTCAGTGTAGAAACAATTTGGCTAAATAGATATTAAATAACCTATTTTCACCAGCAAGACTATGGCCAGGTAAAGATTCCTTAGGTTTCAAGTCCCCAAAATAAGACTATTCCACCTTAGCCTGAAAAAAATGAACATTCAATCCATCCAATTCTATCCCTCTATTCTGCTTCAAAGCCACCGAGCACTCTTCTCATTATCAATAATCCCACCCGCCTAATAATCCTCACCAAGTATCTGTTGATAGTAGTAGCATCATGAGAATTAATATCATAGCAACGCTTTCTTGTTCATACATTGTGTGTGAGAAGATTTGAGTAAGTTTGCTCTGAGCCTTGGCACCTTAATTTTTTAAGAGGGAGCTACTGTTTCCTGCCCTGCAGTGTCTCCGGGGAGAATTTCAGATAACAATGGAAAAACACCTGCAAGAGTTCCCAGCACAGGAAAGAGGATTCGTAAACAGAGGTGGCCATCACTGGGGTCGTTTTTGCGATCGCTATCACGCATCACAGCCATCTCCTCCTGTTCCCTGTGGAGTCGTCGCTGCAAATATAAAGGTAATAGATGTTTATCAGCGGGGGCCCCACACACGCTCATTACCAGATGAATCGTGAAGAATAGAGGGTGAAGGTCAAAAAGTACCAGAACCTTCTGGCAGAAGCTGCACTCTCTATTCCATCTAATAACCTCTTCTGTCTTGGGTTGACATCTGTGCCTCCCAAATGTGGCACGTGGCCTCTTCTGCCCAGTAAGAGCGATCGCAGAATCGTCTGCACCAGAGGAAGCTTTCACTGTCAGACTCCAAAGACATAAAACAGAACCCGAATTTAGATGATTACTAAGAGATGCGTGCCGTTTCAATGATCATGCGAAGCCAAGTGAGATTAAATTAAAACGATGCCCAAACGCGATCTATCTTGGGGACTTAGTGATTCGAGATCAGTGTTCCAAAAGAGAGGAGAGATTCATCCTTGACCTAAGTGAAATTTAATGAGCAGGACTGAAAGGAGAGTGGAGAGGAAGAAGGGGACAAAGGAAGCGTAACCGGCAGGCTGGAGAACACTCATCGCAGAAGCAGAGGTCCGACGTGACAGAGCGGGCAGGCCTGGTCTCCAGAGCGGTCCCGCTGAGGGTGGAAGGTGGAACTGGGAAGGAGGTTTGCAGTTCGCTGCCAATGATTTTCCTCATCTCTGAGAGGCTAAGCTAAAATGGCCCTGTTAAACCAGCATTTAAATGATTTGCATTTCTGGCTGGAAAACCCAAGGCCAGAGAAAGCGGTGGGAAGTAGGCAGGGAGTGTTGGGTCAGAAACGAAGATTTCTGAGTCAAAAAAGCAGGCGGCAGGGTCTCGCGAGTCATCCAGTGCCCCGCCCTGGGAAGGACATAGAGATGGAGCCCCATCCCCCCAAACCCTGAAGTTCCTGAGTCCCAGAGTGAACCTACTATGCGCAGCAGCAACATGGAAGGAGCAGAAAAGCTTTTGGAGTATTTCCAAAGCTGACAGGTCACTAGGTGGCAACGCTGGGGGTTGGGGACAAGCACCACCCCCCTCTCCTTAAAGGGGCAACAGAAGCAGGACAGAAAAGCTCCACTTGTGTCTCAACAGTGTGTAGTTCCGAAGGCAGACCCAGGCTCCTCTGCCTCCTTCGGGTGCCTGCCTTTATGCCACCTGCCTCCTTTGTCACAGCCTAGATAGACACAGTGCTATGTCGGCAGATGCCTGCATTGCTGAAAGGCTTTGTCGAGAGACCACTGTCTTGCCAGAAGAATGTGGGCTGAGAACCAGGAAGATCGTGCTCACACACGAGGGAGGTACCGCAGACAGACCGATGACCAAGGAGAAACGCCGCCGGCCACTTCCGGCAGAGCCCCTAAATGAATGCACTTTACGTGGGTTTCTACGGTTTCTACGGGAAGAGTTCGCTCATCCCAACTAATCAAGCCCGGAGGGAGCGTCTCAAAAAATTTTTTTAAGATGGAGAGAAACCACAGTGACAATTTAGCCATTTACAACAGGGTGAGAGCTGGTGGCATTGCTAATTTTCTCAGAACAGGCTCGCGATGGGTACACTCATTCGGGAGACCAAAACGTAAGTTACGAAGTTGTCTGGTGAGCAGAAATAGTGAGACTGCAGGGAAGTGACTTTCTAGGGGACATGTCCATTAACCCAGGAAAATGGAACCAGATCATCAGAAAACAATTTCTGGAGTCAAATTGTCATTTCTTTGGAATAGCCCGGGGAACATCTATTCCATTTGCCACATAAATTACAGCCAATATGGAAAACTATTAAGAATTGTGGCAGACACATTCTAAGGTAACCCTCGAGGGGTCATGCCCTTAGGTAGACCGTTCCTCTTGAGTGTGGCAGACACTGTAACTTGGTTCTAATCAATAGCACATGAAAAATGTGACAGCTGCTACTCTTTTGATTAGGCTACATTATTTGGCAAAATAAGAGTTTCTTTAAGTTACACTTTTAAGGCAAAAGTGGGATTTCGCAGCTAATGAAGACCACAAATTAGCTGAGTTTTTCGAGTTAGGCAAAAGGAAGACTGTCTTGAGTCAGTCTTGCTCAATCAGCTGAAAGTCCTTCAAAGAGAACTAAGAACTTATGAGATAATAGAAGCTTTCCTCCTGGCCTGGAAGGAGGATACTGCCATGCCATCACTTCCGGCGGGGAGGGCCATGTGGCAGAGAACGGTGGGGGGGTGGCTCTAGGACCTAGGGGAAGCCTCCACTCGACAAGCAGAGAGAAGCCAGGTCCCTCAGCCACACGGTCCCAGGAGATGAGTTCTGCCAACCTGAATGTGAGGGGCAGGGTTTCCTCCCCAGCCAAGCCCCTGATGAGACACAGCCCAGCGGACACAACTGTAGGCTGGAGAGAGCCGGGGAAACCGTGACGACTTCGTGGGAGCTGGTTACACGTCATTAGATGACTAATACAAGACGCTACGATGCTGTAAAACCATCTCGGTTCCTGAATTACAAGACACCCTGGCTCTGGCAGCGGAAGTGAAAACTACCTCTCCGGCGAGTTTCTTCTACCGCTGGCTGATCTCTGCCTACAAGTGTTGGATTCCAATGGCTCCCACTGCGGGAGTGAGTTTTCCACACCCATGGGTCCCCCGCACCTAGGAGCACCTGTTGAATGTCCGGCCTGTGCTAAAGTCGGGATAAACTTCACTGAAAACGTCCAGAGTAAAAACAGTAACTCTGCAGCACAGAGCGAGTGCCGAGAACGCTCGGAGACCCTTAGCTTCCTGCTCATTTGCGGCACTATCATTTACCCATTATTTATTTATCAATGTATTGGGGTGACGTTGATTAATACAATTATATAGGTTTCAGGTGCACAATTCAAACACACATCATCTGTATATTGCAGTGTGTGCTCACCACTCAGAGTCAAATCTCCTTCTGTCTCATCATATATTTGATCTCCTTTATCCTTAGCAACCTCCTGTCCTGCATTTAGATGAGGCACGAATTAATTCTGAAATGCTGGGATGAACGAAACGCGGTAATGACAATCTCAAAGTAGCAGAGCAGCTCCCTGTAGTGATGATATGCAAGTCATCACACGCACTTGAGCCCAGCAATTACCGGTCCCCAAATAGCAGGCCCTTCATTGCTGATTCCTGCTAGAAATCCTACTAGAAACCCCGAAGGCAGGAAGGACCAGAGGCAACAGTGCCGAGATGCACACATTCCTCATAATTGAATTGTCCAGATGAATCACTTTCTCATGCTTCATCTTTAAACATTAACTAGCCTTAGAAGCATCCTTAGGGGTTTCTTGGGATGGATGTAAGTTATACTTCCTGTGTAAATAATCCTGAGAAAAACTACATAACTAAAGGTCAAATTAATCTCGACCAGTAGAAATAATTCTAGTCATCAGTGGTAGAGGGGCTGTGGGGTTCAACTGGCTATATTAACCAAAAAAAAAAAATACATACTGGCCTACCCCATGTCTCCCAATAAATAGTACCCCTCTACTCACTTCTCCCTGTCTTGAATAAGATAAGAATTTTTTGAAAATCAAGATAGTAGTTAAAACATAACCCGTATTATCGATAAGGGCTAAGTTGGAGGATCTAGCTTCTGGAAGAACTCACTGAATCCCTGGATTAGACACGTGTTTCCATCTAGTCTCAGCAGTGGACTAGGCTGGCCCAAGCTGGCCGGTCCCAAGGCGGAGAAGGACAGAGTTGAGCATTTGCAGTCATTCTCTCAAATCGACCAACTGCAGGAGCCACTCCTGCAGGTGAGGCAGGATGCTGAAGAGGCGGGCACAGGCCCACAGCATCTACATCCTCCACAGGAAAGATGCCCATCGCTAGCGGTCCACATCTGTTTAGATCCCATCGAATAAATGCACTCTTAAAAAACTGAGCCTTAAACTTATTTCTAAATGGAGACACTCTGTATCCATTTAGAGAGCTGAGTGAAAGATATCGCCATGCGTCTCATGTCAGAAATCAAAGCCGAGGGAGATAATAAGGGATGATATGAGAGATTTGTCACAAATGAATTATGTATGGTGTGTCAAAGGGAGGCACTGCACTTCTTAGCCAAAAATCTGAAGTTAATCATCTGAGGCAGAGAACACAGTGGCAGATATGTCTTTAGAGAATACAGAAAATGGTGAGCGCACCGCTAAATCGTGTCTTGGAGAAAGACCAGCCTCGTGCTGCGTAAACATGTAAGTCATGTTGACACCGCCATGTCTGTCGGATTTCCAAAGAAGCACGAGGTCACCATGCTGTGAGCAAATTTCCTCCTCTGGGCCTGGCCCCAGAACCTTCCACATCACAGAACGCCAGGGACTGATACTTCTCCCAGAAAACAGCACCATCTGTCTCCAACTTTCCTGTCAGGCCTTGTCCCCATGTAAGGTTCTACTGACGGACTCTATAACGATTTTGGCAAGAATTGCAAAAGTTCTATATTTCATCACAAATTTTCTTTGCCTAGGACTAGTATTAGTACAGACTGTTTTTTTTTCTTCTACCCCATCGCCGAATCTGACAACTCAATTTTTCTTCCATAATTTCATCACATCTCTCGTTTACTCTCCTTCACTCTCATTACCATGATAAACTACAATAACATCTTCAGATTTTCATGAGGACTTTGAACTTATTCTCTTTGCAAATAAATGTTTGAGGTGAAATCCAAGAACTTACAAAGTTGAACCTTCAATCGGGTGATAAAAGGTATCTAAGCTTTGAAAGAGGAGACCAAAAGAAAAGAGAGATGCGTGCATATAAGTTTGTGTGTATTTGTGTGAATGTAGAAATTAACCATATCAGCTCACAAGAGTAATTCTGGTGAGGCAGAAGCCAAAACGGATGAAAATAGGTTACCCAGTGTTCCATCACACTTTAAAAATAATGTCTTCTAGGTCCTCATCCTTCTCCTTCCCTTTACTTTAGCAGGAGGAGGAGGAGTAGAGTTAAAACACCAGGTTACTAGCTTTGTGAAGGGAAGAGGCTGATTACAAAGAAGAAGCAAACACCAGAGGGCAGGGGGAAATGCTGTTCTATGTCTTGCATATTTACCATTTCAAAATCTTCAACCCATGAAAGGTGGTCCTTCCTAAACTAAACAAGAAATCCCTTTGTATCTTTTTATTCTTATATTACTCCATGTGCAGAACTAGCCCAAGGTGATTTGCAGGGGGTATTTAAGGGGGGTTGGCTGTTGGCCAACACTAATTCTCTTTACCAAGTTAAATGAGGAGAAAATGATGATGCTGACAATCACTTTAGTAGCCTGGCTGAGCTCCTTGGAAGTTCAGAAAACTGGGGGAAATTGGGGCAAATATGCAAGACGATTGTAATTGACTTACAATATCTCTTGACTTCCCTAATTAATGTACATGAACCTGTGTAGCCCTTGGCCTTTCAGGAACTGAAAGCGGGAGAAATACTTTGGCTCCTCCATTCCTTCTCTTCTTCAGTCTCCTGGGAGTGCTTCCCATTGGTCAAATAGAAAGGGAAGCTGGATGGCAAGGGGACCCCCTGTGACATGCTGCAGAGCAAGAGAGAAAGAGGAGATTGGGAAGAGAAAGGTGAGTGATCAGCATGACATCTCACATGTTTACATCCATGCTGAGGGAAGCATGAGCTTCTTTCTCATCAGCAAGCTCACTTCCTAGTCATGAAGAAAGGAAAGGATGAAGACAGGTCTATTGCAAAGCCAAAAGCGTCCTCCATTTTTTTGCATGTTACAGGTTACTAGAGTGATACGTTCTTGTCTCAAAAGTTTTACAACATTTTGAAGAAAAGGACCTCATATGAGCTGAATTGTACCCCACCCCTCTAAATTCACGTGTTGAAGTCCTCACCCCCAGGACCTCGGAGTATGACTGTATTTGGAGATGGGCCTTTTCAGAGGTGATTAAGGTAAAATGAGACCATTAGAGTGGACTCTGATCCCAGCGTGACTGGGAATCTCACAAAAGAGGAAATATGGTCATAGACACGCACAGAGGGAAGACCATGTGAAGACACAGGGAGAAGACGGTTATCAAAAAGCCAGCGACTGAGTTCTCAGAAGAAGCCAAGCCTGCCAACACTTCAGTCTTGGACTTCCAGCCTCTAGAACTATGGGAAAAGAAATATGTCGTTTAAACTCTCCAGTCTGTAATGCTTCATTCATTACAGCAGCCCCAGCAAACTAATACACTCTCTCTTTTTCTTTTTTTTTTTTTTTTAAGTTGATTTGTTTGCGTTACAGCCCCACCCCTTTCCACAGGACTGAGACAGGACGACAGCAATTATTACGTGGACAGACACATCTGGGGAGCAGATGTCACGCTGCTCCTGAAATCAGCCCCTGTTGAGAAAATCGAAGCTCTGCTTCTCACTGCCCGTGGGAATGCGCTTCCTGGCCCAGCGCTCAGAACATCTGAAACTCAGATTCGACCTGCTAATCCTGCCACGTTAGTGTCTGTGTGGCCTCAGGGTGATGACCAGCGATGGCAGGCCGGCGACTGCATTCGCAGAACTCTTATCGAGGACATTTGAGAGATGGCCATCTCTAGGTCCCTATCCCTTGTCTCCCTGCGGCCATTTGTCCTCTTGGACTGTCCTTTTTAGAACTTGCCACCTCGACTCAACCTCAAAAAGTATTCCTCTAAAAGTGCCTTTTCTGTTCAGTTGTGTCAAACTATTCACTTTGATTCCAAGGGTGCGTACACTGCCTGCTGACTGAGAAGAAAAGAGCTGGAGAAAAAATATAGTGTAACTTGATCACGTGAGTAATCTCACAGCATTCTGGTAGGGAAATAGCCTCGGAGTTTAAAATTTTGGGCTGAGACCCCAAAGGGAATAAGGAAACTGCTGGGAGCAGACCTTAGAACCCTTCGCTCCCTTAACGGCAGTTAGAACGTGCCTCCTGGTGGTGAATTGTTGAGGTTCGTAGCCCACCCCCCATACACACACTACACACAAACACAGGTCCGTCAGTAAGAATCGCCTTCCAAACTGTCAAGTTTGCTTGTCTGAAGTCAGTTGACATGTCAGAATCTTTAAGAGC
>KE752333.1:19219-33707 GCA_000465285.1 Eidolon helvum
GAGTCCGTGTAGGAGAGAGTCAGCAGTCCTTGGGCCAGTTTACAGTGTCCCTCATGACGGCCAGAGCTACACCTTTGCGCTCCATCCTGATGGGCCGCCAGGGCACAGCTATGACCCGAGTGGACGCTGATTTTCTGCCTACGCTGCCACTCTGAGATACAGGCACCTTCCCAGACACCCCTTTTTCTCAGCCAGGGGCTTCAGCCAAACTGTAACATGAACTGCCTATGAAAAATGTCCACAAAGCAGTTGTGAACGCCCATGAACAACAAGCCCCTTACTGCTCTTATACGTGCAAGTACGGTATGTGGAGCCCACATATCACAATGCTATCTGTCTCGCGTCCCCTTTAAGCATGATTAAATGTCACAGTCATCCGAAAGGACCATCCTTTCCCAGGACCCTTTCCAGGACGTTCCCCAGACGGCCACTCACCTGCCTTCCTGCAGGGCAGGGAGCTGCACAGGTGAATGGTGCTCTCCACCTCGTCAGAGCCGGCATGAGGGCCAGGTAGGGGCGAGGCTGTCTCCGCCTGGTCAGGTGTACGGGCATCAGCCGCATGTCCACCACTTCCCAAGCCATATGTGGGGAGAAGGGTTCTCAGGGATCTGTGTCGCCCGTTGAACTTGACCTTTGGGAATAAAGGAACATACAAGCAATCAGGGCGTTTTAGATGCCAGATCGCCACTCGCCTAACGACACCTGGGTCCCCTCTCTTACTGACCAAAGACAGCAGGTGTCCCGAGAAACTGCCACCCTGGACTGAGCCAAATTGGTGACTTGCAGGGGTGAGCTAACCCCCCTCACCCAGCGCTGTTTGGCACTGTCGCTTTTCTGTTTTCTAAAAATGTGAATTCAGCCTAGAATGGGCAGACTGCTGTTTTACTGAAATCTAAGCGAGGCAAATTCACTTTGGGGACACCAGTCACCTTCGTATTTTTATACGCTTTTCGATTATCCAATTCAGGTTAAAAAAAAAACTAGAAAATATTTATAACAAGCAGCTTACTTCAACTTATATGGTTTTTAAATATAACGAAAAGCAAATCTATATATGCATATGTAAGAAACTACTTTGCCGAAACCCAAAGATTTTCATCTTCACACACACACACGCACACACATGCCAAAACCAAAAAAAAGCAAATAGAAAAATTCCGAAGAGTAGAACTACCTAGAGCGAGTCCATTATTTATTCAGAGGACATACTGACAACTATAGGATAAACTGATTCTGCTTCTGGTCCAGGTGGGGCTTATGCCCACGGGCAGGAGTTAGGTCTCCAGAATTAAAAGAACGGCTTCATCTCTTCTACCTCACGCACTGGAAGTCAAGGTCAGCCGAAGACCAGTGTAATTACAGTCCTACCTCAACTGCATTTCACCCCCAACTTCTAATCTGTGGAGGTCAGAACTAGATGTACAGAATGGTTATACATGTTGTCTGCAATTCAAATTACACTCTTCTATTTTGTTTATACAAAATTTTGCCACCAATACCAACAAATTAAGCTTTTCACTGATTATAATACGAGAATACTTGAAATATAACTAGAATGAAAAGCAATACTTAAGTCATTTTTTAAAAAATTAACAATAAAAAAAAGCATCTTAAAAAGGCAATAGAATTCAATTAATGTCTAAGAAAAAAAAACCCACACCAGGATCAATATGATTGGGATTGTGTGATTTATCGAGCCAAAATATTTTAATTAGATAAAAGTGATGAAATGCTGCATGCATTTTAAATTCCAATTTTACTACGGCTTATTAAGGCAACATATGGACAATCTAAATGCAGACTACGAATTTAAAAAAATTTCACAATAAAGTTGCAAATCAAAATGATGTATTTAATAAAATTTCCTATTCAATTTTCAGTTTTTTAAAGGGCTCCTTTCATTTGTAATACAGCTATTATCAGTTAATTAATTAAATTGCCACAGAAAGTCAAAATAACTTTTTCACGACTAATGAAAAATAATAAGACGCCACAGCAGGTTGCACAGAGACTCAGCCCAGCCATTTTGGCATCCAGCACACAGGTACACCCTGGCTGGTTGGACCCTGAGTCTGCCATATTGGGGTATTTTTTATGCCAATACATAACTGAATTTCTCCAGGGCACCCAAGCTTCTATATAGGTATTCAATGAAACATCTAAGATTGCCTTGTTAGCAGTTGTACACTAAAAACGCGAATTCAGAACAGAACCAAGAGGTTCTGTTCTTTCCTTAAAATCAGTGGATTTTAGAATGTAAGAAATAAGTCAGATTGAAAGTTGCCGACGTAGTAAATTCAAAATGGCAGAAAACAGCACAGAATATTACAGAATAAATTACCTTACACTGTTCATAGAACACACCCTCATTCCGAGACCAGCCCTGTAAAAAAGGTACTTAGTTCCACCACAAACATCCTAAATCGATTGTGATGCCAAAGAGACTGTCAGTTATGGTTACTTTTAAATCATTTATCAGTAAAGTTACATCTATTTTAGGCGTGCACCATGATGACCTGTAGACACAGTGACGTGACCACTACAGCCAAGCGAATTAACATATCGTCTCCTCACATAGGTGTGCATCTATGTGTGTGTGTGGGGGGTGGGTGTTCATGTGTGTGTGTGTGTGTGTGTGCATGCACGTGTGTGTGTGGTGAGAGCATCGGAAATCTGCTTCGCCAGTGGAGTAAGAGCAGAAGTCCTTTGACAATGTGTGGCAGCTCCCACGTAACTCGACATCACAACGTATGGGGGTGTTGTCGCATTTCAGACTGTCCTTCCCAAATTGTAGTTTGCTTTTTTCTGTCACGTGGCAAGCTTTACTGCATCAATTTGGGGTGGTTTCTGCAAATGTTGTGTGGGTATAAGTCATTCTGCATGAATCACCAGGGGATTTTCAGGCCTTCGAACTGGCGGCGTCTGACCCTCCGTCTCCCTGTGTGCGTGGTTGCCTCCTGCTTCACGCACTGGGTGCATCATCCGCGTGGAGAAAACATTAATTGCACCAGAAAGCCACACCTCACTGTGTCCCACCGACCAGCACGGGACAGAGGACATGGTAGATGCACCACAATATTTAATGGCCGTGCGAAAAAATAAACGAGTGGACAAATAAACAAATGAACACTAGTGAGAATTCTTGGATATCAAATGAATAACTTTCAGTTAGTTCTTGGAAAGAGACCTCTCCTAGAACAAAAATCACACAGGAAAATGCACCTTCGAACAGAACTTTATGTCTATTATGTCTTAAAATGTGAATTTGGGAAGGAGTAACTGCACGCAGCTCTTATAGTAGGCTCTAAAGAAATGTTTTAAGTTTTAATGTCTCTAAGTTTCTCATTCATGCTACTTTCATACTTTCGTCAAGTTGGAAAACCAGTACATGGCTATTTTCCTGAATCCTGTTGTCACTCAGCTAATAACAGTCACTGTTATCACAAGCCCCTCGGAACTGTTCCAACTTGAAGGAGAGACTCAGGTGCCTGATGTGGCCACAGGGTCTCAGAGTTGTGCAAATGTGCATGCCTCAGTTTACCTGCCCCTGCAGCAGAGAAGCGCGGGCCACAGTGCCATGCCCCTCTGCAGCTATAACACAGCAGTGGTCAGGTGCCCGGCATGGTCTTGGAATAAGCCTTTGGATGCTGAGCGTGCTGCCCTGCCCCACCCCCCCGAAGTCTGGGGTGACCCCGCAGCTTGGTGGACTGATCAAACAACTTGAAGTAACTGCTGTTACTTATGCATGAGGGGCCAGACCGCAAGGTTTGCCCTGACTTTTTCTCTCCATATTCACTTATATGGATGTCCATCTCTGCCCTCCGCCCCTCCCCCACTCTGTGTTTTATCACAATGGCCCTCCCTCTGCTTCAGTCTCCCGGGTGGATGTATCGGTCAGTATCTGGCTGAACACCTTCCGGGAAGGCTTAGGAAATGCTCAGATGTTTTGACTCTATTTGTAGGGTTTCTTCAAATGGTTTGTCTCATCTGGATTCAGAGAAGAGGTCTCACATCAATCACGTAGGATCTGAGCTGATAGTGCCTTGGTCAGATGAAAATTAATAAAATCATGGATCTGAACTCAGAGCGGGGGAAGCCTGGATCCACAGCACTGTTTTCCAAGGACGCGGTGTGTATGGGGATCATGAAGAAGAGAGACAACTGGTCTCTCTCCTCGTCCTGCACACACAACTCCTGTGCCTCACGTGGTCCTCTTCCCGAGTACCCCTGCTTCTCGGTGGCCCTCCTGTCTGATCCAACCAGATAATAACCAGCCTGTGGAAGAAAGTGAGAAGTTTGGGGTCTCTTTACTTTTACCCTTGTTCCTGTGAAGTTTAAAAGATGAGCATTTTTCTAAATCTTCGTGGATTTATACCGAAAGAGGAGTCAAAATCACGCCCAACGGTTCATGTAATCAGACCGAAATTTCTATGCTCGAGCGCCCCAGGAATTCAGAAGCAAAGTGCAACTCTGATTGAGGTCTTTGTGCTTCTCAGATTTGCTCACTGCTTCCTCTGCGTCTGCCCCGCAAGGTGCTGTCACCATGGCCCTGAATTCTCTCTACTCTCTCGAGACTTCGCATGAGGACTTACGAGAAAATCAACGTGGTTCACGAGAATGAAACGGGGCAACTGCTTTTCAGATCTAGAACTGGACAGTGGAGATGGGGGTAGGACTTTGCGAATATAATGAACTCCGCCGAATTGTATTCTTTAGAAGGGTAATTTTATGATATCTGAAATCTATCTCAATTTTAAAAGGATATTAAATTAATTTCACAAAGTACAAAAGAACTTTAAGTTTTTTTAAAAATAAACTGAAATATATAAAAACATCATGGGGGCGAGGAAAAGACAGGGTAGCTCCCAGAATGAAACGGGACAATTGCTTTTCAGATCCAGAACTGGACAGTGGAGATGGGGGTAGGACTTTGCGAATATAACGAACTCCGCCAAATTGTATTCTTTAGAAGAGTAATTTTATGATATCTGAAATCTATCTCAATTTTCAAAGGATATTAAATTAATCTCACAAAGTACAAAAGAACTTTAAGTTTTTTTAAAAATAAACTCAAATATATAAAAACATCATGGGGGTGGGGAAAAGACAGGGTAGCTCCCAGAAACATCAAACTCTTAACGGACAGGAAATTAAGGGGAAAATCCCTAAGAGCCATGAAAAAGGAAGAGACTAGTGAATGCACACCATGTCACCATGTCACCCTTCGTCCTCAAGCTACTTTCCAATCACAGCCCTGTCAACCAAAGGGCTAAAATCCTCTTCGAATTCATATCACTTTAGTCTGTGCTGGATTAAAACCGTCTCATGTCCCATTTCTCCACAGAGAGGATGATCCCCAGAGAAAAGTCCTGGAAAATCCTCTTGGTTCTGGACAATGGGACAGTTTCTAGTGACAGAGGCCCCTTCACTTTTCATACCCATTTTCTTTATGCCTTGAAACATCTCCCAGGTCATCACAGTACAAATGCTGATGTCCCTTAGTGGGCCGACCTTCTGCATTATAGCTCCGGACAAACTCGAAAAGCAGAAAATCCTGGGCAGTATGAATGATAAATGCAACGACTCCGGTTAGATGATATTTTCTGTCTCACACAAACTTCAGAAAAGGCTTAAAAATGGGATATGGACAAGATTTAGGGCAGCGGCTCTCACACTTGAACAGACGACAGAAACCCAGATGGCTGTGACCCTCCCTGAGTTTCTGGCTTGGGGAGCTGGGGTACAGGAGGGGTTTGCTGCTGATGATGATGCTTGTCTGGGGTCCACATGCTGGAACCACTGGGTCGTAGAAGGAAGGACGTAAAAGTGAGTGTGATTCCTTTCAAGGGACAAGGAGGAGGGCAACATACTCTTCATTAAATAAAGGTCACATCATGCTTCTCTCTTCAGATTTTTTTTTTCATTACTTTCAGGGCTTATGAAGATTCTGAAACCAGCCCTAATACTGAGTGTGATGTGTTCACTAAACTGGTTTCTCCTCATTCTAGATTCCAGCTGTGAAGACAACAGTGCTTCGGGATCCCCTTCTTGCTTCTGTTTTGGAGTCGTTTCATCCTTATCTTTCAATAACACCGCTAAGTCACCATTTGGAGAGGCAAATGAGAGATTCTTATGCTGATGGGAATGTTTAGAATCTTGACCATGGTACTGATATACCATTATGCATGTGATAAAACTATATAGAACTATATGCCCATGCACAGACACACAAACAGACGAGCAAAACTAAGGAAATCCAAATAAGCTCAGGGATTTGCATAAGTGTGAATGCCTTGATTGTGACAGTTTTACATAACCAAGTTTACCAGATGTTTACCACTGAGAGAAACTGGGCAAAGAGTTCATAGAATGGCTGTATTTCTTTCAATAGTATGTAAATCTACGATGATGTAAATAAAAATTTCAATTTAAAACATGACCGTTCTTAAGACCGCTGGGCACATTTTCTAAATCACATAAACTTTTGCTTGTCCTTTTTTAGGGCTATCAATACACTAGTATAATTCCACAAGACTTTGTTTTTTTGTTTTTTGTTTTTTTTGTAGGACAATAAAGCTTTACTCATTTTTAATTCAGAAAGTAATGTTATTACTATTTCGATCATATTTTTGGCTACTCTATCGAGTAAATAGAAACACACAGGTGTCTGCTAAGAATGAAAATGAATGGAAGGATTAAAGATTAGAAACAACAGAACTTTAATCCTTTAAAATTCCCTGCAGCTTATTCACTGGGTTTCTAGACTCTCTTGTTTCATGTCGAATTCCAGAGTCTGCCTCTGGGGCGTAAGCGTCAACGAGAATAGGTAGACCCCACACCTGCTCGGTTCAGCGCCTTCTACGGCAGAACCCCCACGGCACTGCGGTAGCCTCAGCAATTTGTTTCCTCCTTAGGAAGCAGATCTCGCGTTCATCAGTGTTGATTTCCCTGTCTGGAACTGGCGCCACTCACTTTCATCACTGCTGGACATGGAGTCTTTTTGCGACTCAGAGCTGCTTTCTTTGGGGCCACTGCGGTGAGAACTTCATCACCATGCACGCCAGCAGACTCCGACAGTCATAAGTGTAGGTCGTATAGGAAAAAGTGCTTCTTAGTAAGACTGCAACACTGGTTTATATTGGTCTGGCTCAAAACGCATCCTGTTTCGACGATGGGAATGAAAAGCCGATCGGGGAAGAACTGGGTTTGCCCTGGAGGAGGGCAGCCCAAGACAAGGGGAGACCTGAGCAGTCTCAGCTTCCCAGGACGCCGGGAAGCCTAGGGTCAAAGCCGATCGGGGAAGAACTGGGTTTGCCCCCGAGGAGGGCAGCCCAAGACAAGGGGAGACTTGAGCAGTCTCAGCTTCCCAGGACTCCGGGAAGCCTAGGGTCTGTGTAAGCCCCTAACTCTTTGTGGACAGACATCAGAAAGCTACAGAGCAGTGGCGACAGGGTCATGCACAGCTTCCTGACCATGCGAATTTAGGGGATAGTGGAGCCAGACAAGCCACCTGGGGACACGGCCGGTCTCGTCCCAGGCTGAGGCAGAAGCTGTGATGCTACCTTAGTAGCTATACATGTATAACCGAAAAACCTAACTGCTACTGAGCATGGGCAGGTGTTTATTAAATCCAGCCCTCACGGGATGAAATAGCCATGATGGCTTTTCTCTCTTAATCATTGCAGAACTACTCTTTCCGTTCTGTTCCATTGGTGCTTCTCGGTTGCGTCATTATCAGGAGATAAATAATTTCTCTTTGTCCCACTTTGAGTGACAGTGCAGTTAGTGCGCTGGGCGCTGTCCGCCCAGTACCTCCAGCATGCAGGTGACCGCCGACCGTCAGAACGCCATCAGCAGCCTCACGTGGCATCAGCTGCCCGCCTGCTGTTTTATCAGAGGTTTCATAATGATGATTCTGCCATTCCTCTGTGCTTATTTACTCCGTCCTTCGGGTATTAGCCATCTGACATCTTTGAATCAGCTTGGCTTATGCTAAACGATACTAATTATTAGTTTTTCAAGGTTCGATTTATGACTATGATCCCAGCCAACTGCTCCTAAAATGTCCGGATTGTATTCAGTGGAAACCACTGGAAAAGTAACCTTTGGGAAGAGTGACATATATTAAATTTTTTTTCTAACAATTGAAAATGAAACAGAATGTGGATGCTGAAAACTCTAGAAGATGAGTCGTTCTCTGTTATTTTTGTTTTGAAAGCTAACATAAGAAAGAAATTTACCCTGATCCTATTAGAAATTCATAGCTGGAAGATCGCTAAGATTAGGACTGCTGGGTCAATCAATAACTGGGTTTTATTAGGCTCAATAATTTTCGAAACTGGTGAGCACATAATATCAAACATCTGTCAGGTTTTAGTTTCTTTTCCTCCTTTAGTCCTCAGTGGAATGAGGTGAAAATTCCCGGATAAAAGCAAATAGCTTATCTTGGAGGGCTGATTCCGACCACCTTGACATTGTAAGTTAAAAACAAAAACAAAACCAAAAACAAACAGAAATTCCTGGAAGCCTGAAGTAGCTGTACCAGAACATTTCCTCTTGGCATTCACTGTCTCTATAGTGAGGCTGGCTTCCCAGTATTCAGGGAATGTCACGTGGTGCCACGGGCTGGATTTCCAGAAGGTTCGAGAGTCAGCCGCTTTGACTGCACACAGTGGTTCCTTTGAAGTTCCCGTAGCTGTATGTTTGAATCACTCCGTCCTCCATGACTAGCATTAGTACTGTTAATCGTATCATGTACTAGAATCTCGTTACTACCTGTGGGTCGGAGGATTTTAAACATGATATCGAGAGCAGCATACAAGACGAGACACATGAAGGACCTCAGACGAACTTCGGGTGAAATAAGTCTACAAACCACATGGTATATGAAATTTTCTTCTGTGTCATTCGTACAGCCTTAGATAGAGCTGGACTGGGAGTCTGCCAGGGTCACCAGCCAGGGAAGCCACAAGCACGCACTTGACGGAGGCCAGAAACGTCATCCTCGATCGGTTATACAAAGATCAGGCACCCGACAACGAGCCCCTTAAATAAATACGTGCTGATGCGTTAAGGCCCCAAATCTGGGAGGTAGATGGATAATTCTGAACCCATGTCTTGATAACGTGTCCTAGTCATAGCTCAGGAATCACAACACCTGCCTGAAAACCCCAGCTTTGCACCTTCCTCCTGTGCGTGATCTTAAACGAGACCATAGTACCATAACTGGAGGCATCTCCTCTCATTCTCTTCCAAACACGGTAAAGTCTGGATGGGCCAAGCACTGACTCACTTTCCCAGCATCCCTCGCACCGCGTTGGCAGATGTAGCCAATAAAAATGCAAGAAGCCCTGTTAAATTGGAATGTCAGATGAACAACGAATTTTGCAAGGGATATCATTATAGCAAAAAAAAAAAAAAAAAAGAATTCACCATTTTTCTGAAATTCCAGTTTAATTGGACACCTTGTATTTATCTGGCAATCTTACTATAAGCATGTGACCCAATCCTGGCTAGTGGGAACAAGAGGCGAAATTCACTGGGGGCCTTGAAAAAGGTTTTCTTCCCTGATCACAGTCATCCGATGCCTACTCTCCCTTCCTTTCATAGGTTTATATGGTTTATAGCTGGACCCATGGCCCCTAATATGGACGATGTTTTCTATGCTCTCAGCTGGGTAGGATGATAACACTGAGTTTCTGGACAATCATAAGTAAGCAAAGAATCGCTGGAGGCTCCTGGAAATCTTTACAAGACAGCATGCCCAGACCTTCTCTTACGTGTTCCCTTTCTTCTCTCTACTTGTATGAAAGCAGGTTTACTACTGGGCCTCCCGTGGCCACCGTGGACCACTCAGGGCAAACCCTAGGGACAGCAGTGTATAATAAGAGAAGAGACCTGGGACTGTGACTGAGCAACAAAAGTGTGAGAACACCCCTGTTCTGTCAGTCTGATAGATGTCTATCTTGTGTATTTAAGCCACAGTGAAATTTAGTTGTTAGAGGCAGATGGCTGAAACTAACCCTTATTAATATGCTGACAAAGAGAAAAAAAATTGGCCAAGTGTCTTCTCTTCTGGACTTTTAATGTAGGTGCGTGAGGACATGATGCTAGGAGATGTGTCAGCCATCTTGCAACCATGAGGAGCCATATCGGAGATGGAAATATCCTCTCTGGCATAAATAAATGTGACAGAGCCTGGGAGGCACTTACACAGCAATAAGCATCAGTGCTAGCTGTCAGAGGTACTCCCGAGAAGCATGCCATCTGCTGCAGTCTCAGGAATAGAAGCTACGTGTTGAACATGGTAACATGGCTAAGTTGCAGATCATCTCAAGAACAATGATAATTCTCAACCTTCCTTGCAGTTGGCCAGGGCCCTGGAGCTAGGATTGGACCACGAAACTTGAGCATGAGTGTCATGCCTCCTTCCTGCTTCCTGGCTGGCGCAGGAACAAGTTCACACTCAGTTCAGTCTCCAGCCCCTTCCCTCTGCCGCTGGGGTGAGCAGGCTGCGTGGGCCGATGGACCTGCCGTGAGGCACGAGGCCTCCTGCTGGCCCACGTGGAATATGTTCTGTCGCTGAGAAATTAACTCTTGTGACATGGAGCCCGTGAGATGTTGGTGTTATTTCAGCCCAACCTATACCTGGATGAATATATTAGGTGACCCACATTGAAATTAATCAAACTGCTACCTGTGCTCAAGACTTCAGGTTCAAACAGTTTAGAAAACTATAAGTAATACAATAAAATCTCCTGGTCTTTTCATGAAATTAACCACGACGACGTTTCTAACGTCTTCTTCCGAAAAAACAAAATTTTATGCAAGTATAAATCTATGTACCTCCTTTTCTTTTTTCAAAATTGCTAACAACAACAGAGAAGATCGAACTCAACACACTTCTGCATCTCGTTTTTACCATATTCGTGGATCTGGGCCACATAGCTACATGTCACTCTTTAAGACCGCCTTGCACAGATAGGTCATTGCTCACCAGGTAATCGTGGGAATTTAAGATACAACGGCATTCACCCCACAGCAGCCCTGTCAGGCAGACCTCTGGGTGCAGGTTCTCACTGGCCTGGGATGCACATCCCACAAGGACGATTGACTCCACACGTCCAGGACCAAGCCATGGCCTCAGAGAGGCGGCCAGGTGTCTGCCGGAGACTCCGGACCCGAAACAAATGTCTCTACATTTTGAATCAATTGTTTTCAATTATTTTTCTTAGCTCCTGGCAAATGTTTAGACAGATTCTTACATAAATCTTGACCGTTAAAAATTAATCAGTATAAATGGAGGACTAATGACTGGAGCTGAGGTGGGCTCTTTTATCAGGAAGGAGACAATTTTAGATGATTATACAGGGTTTCTGACATCAAGAAAGAAGGTGGAATTTGGCTGGGAGATGCCCATCCCCCATTCGATGTCTCCATGGGACAGCACTGAGACACCATGTTCCGACTTTGACTGTTATAATGTGAAGCTGCAAAATGCACGTTATTTGGTTCAGAGTTCCTCTAATAAACCTCAAACATAATCCAGACTGGGGGTGCTTCCTCCTCGCTTAAAAGAAGTGTCTAGAAGCCAGGCCAGAGCGTGAGCACTTCCTCACGGCGGGTGCTAGAGGGAAGGGTGACTTGGCCAAGATGAAACAGCCACACGACTCTGGCCTAAGAAGCAGATTTGAAACACTTTTTACTTCCCGATGGGAGTTCCGAGGCCAGGGTGTCCCCGGGGAAACCTGAGCCGTGGGGAGCCCTGCGTGTTTTTATGGGATGCCTATGCAGAAGGTGAGAGTCCCACAAAGCCTCACCGCCAGATGCCTAGGCCACGTCCGAGATGAAGATGGGGCGCAGGCACATCTTCCTCCCGTTGTGAAGATGACGCTGTCACCCACACGGTGATCCCACAGCCGGGGCTCCCCAGAGGGAGAAGCCGGGAGGAGGAGAGGCAGAGGAAGGCGACTCTGGCAGAGGAGGAACGGGAATGGCAGGGTGAGTCCCCCAGGGGGGTGACGGGAAGCAGGCGCTGCTCCTCCGCCTTCTCCCTACAGGCCTGCAGCCACCCACCACTCCCCTCCCCCCTTGAAGCGCTGTCTGAACACGAAGCGCTTTCCTTCTGCATTCACAGCGGGCCGGGCACAGAGGCACGGAGCACGGAGCGCGAAGTGTGGAGCATGGAGCACAGAGCACAGAGCAGGGAGCACGGAGCGCGGAGCTCGAAGCACGGAGAACGGAGCACGGAGCAGGGAGCACGAAGCACGGAGCACGGAGCGTGGAGCACGGAGCATAGTGTGGAGCATGGAGCACAGAGCGCGAAGCTCGAAGCACAGAGCACGGAGCACAGAGCGCGGAGCACGGAGCAGGGAGCACGGAGCACGGAGCTCGGAGCACGGAGCACGGAGCACGGAGCTCGGAGCACGGAGCGCGGAGCACGGAGCACGGAGCACGGAGCACGGAGCACGGAGCACGGAGCACGGAGCACGGAGCACGGAGCACGGAGCACGGAGCACGGAGCACGGAGCACGGAGCACGGAGCACGGAGCACGGAGCACGGAGCACGGAGCACGGAGCACGGAGCACGGAGCACGGAGCACGGAGCACGGAGCACGGAGCACGGAGCACGGAGCACGGAGCACGGAGCACGGAGCACGGAGCACGGAGCACGGAGCACGGAGCACGGAGCACGGAGCACGGAGCACGGAGCACGGAGCACGGAGCACGGAGCACGGAGCACGGAGCACGGAGCACGGAGCACGGAGCACGGAGCACGGAGCACGGAGCACGGAGCACGGAGCACGGAGCACGGAGCACGGAGCACGGAGCACGGAGCACGGAGCACGGAGCACGGAGCACGGAGCACGGAGCACGGAGCACGGAGCACGGAGCACGGAGCACGGAGCACGGAGCACGGAGCACGGAGCACGGAGCACGGAGCACGGAGCACGGAGCACGGAGCACGGAGCACGGAGCACGGAGCACGGAGCACGGAGCACGGAGCACGGAGCACGGAGCACGGAGCACGGAGCACGGAGCACGGAGCACGGAGCACGGAGCACGGAGCACGGAGCACGGAGCACGGAGCACGGAGCACGGAGCTCGGAGCACGGAGCGCGGAGCACGGAGCACCGAGCGCCGAGCAGTCCACTGCGCTGAGCATGCGGGAGGAAGAAGCGCGGTCGGGAGCGGGGAACAAGCACGCGGAGCGGAGGGTTTTTACGCACTGCGGGTACTTGCAAAGCGCCCTTGTCAAACCACCTCTGGGGCTCGCAAGTCTTTTTTTAGACAGAAGCATCATGCAGCTCGTAGGGGCATCTGAAATTCCGGAATCAGTCAGCAGCAGTCAGCCTTCCTCCCAGGCTAAGGCGTCACACAACAGGGACAGGTGACACTGTAGCCAGCAGGCAAGCCCGCCCTGAGGTTACTCTGTCTGAGCACAACCCTCCCAGCTCGCTGCCACTCAGAGAAGGCAGAACTCCCGAGAAAGCAAGACACAAGCTACTGTGAAGGGCTCTGCGAAGTCGGGGTGGGAAGATGATCAGGACCCAGCAAGCCTGCCTTGGGGGGTGGCCGGGGCCTTGACCCTGGGAGCATCAGCTACAGAGTTTGTAGGGCAGTGAGAAGTGGAAACAGAGCCCCTTCCTTAAAAATTGTTAAGACTCAAGGCAGCAAAAGCAGAGCATTAAACCAGCCTGGGGTCCTTCTGAGCATGGGGCCCTGGTGACCCCAAGAGAGTCAAGGAAAGCTTGGGATGCTTAGTCAGAATATACAGGTGACAGATTAGCTTTGAAGAAACTCAGAAACTAAACCAGAGCAAGCCTCACATGTCACTCTAATACGCCATCTAGCTGGACCTAGCAGAGGCCGATCGCCATCAGTAATACTGCATTTTCCACCTCAACATGAAAGGTGACCCAAGATATATTCAACCACGCTAAGGTGCTCCTTACGATAATGGTAATCTCTAAGGGGAAAATACTTCATTAACCTAGCTGCTTAGGAATGCTAAACTACAGGGCACGTAAGGAAAGATGCAGGGAAATTTACAAAATTAAATAGCTGTACGTAATAGTACCTGGACTTTAATAAGCCACAAAGGATGCAAGAGCCCTTTTATAGGCTACGTGTACAGGAGGCAGGGGGTTCTCAACAAGCCCAGCACCCCAAAGGAAAAACTGATCCCCCGAAGAACGTTTAAAGGAAAAGATACAAAACTGTGGACAATAAATTATTTTTAAACAGCAAGAGTCAAATACTAGCTAATTCAGTCATTTAAGCTTCTCGCAGTGTTACTGGGTAAATGTGTGACTTACTCTCCCTCCACTGTTGGCACGTCTGGTGTTCTTCTGGCAAATGGCTTACACGATGATGTGGGTGAGAAGAAAAAGGCCACACGCTCACCTGACAAGCCCGGGGGAGGCCAGCCTGGCGGGTCCCACAAACTCAAGAGACCAAAAGTAACCGCACAGGACGGTCTGAACAT
>AWHC01017448.1:0-10906 GCA_000465285.1 Eidolon helvum
TCTAGAATTTGCTTCAAATTATTATGAGTACAAGAGTAGGTGGGTGTATAGATGACACAAGATTAGCTAGAGCTGATAATTAATGAAGTTGGGTGATAAGTGTAAAGATGATCACTTTCTGCTTATTTTTATGCATGCTAGAAATTTCCATAATAAAAACAGAAAACATAAAGATTAGGAAATAAATGTAATTAAAGGTTCAACATAAATCAGAAATATGGGGAGGGGCAGATTGGAAGGAACTGCCTCTTCGGGATTTAATACACCCACTCAGCAATGATTTTAGGGCCAGGTTCTGCTCTAGGTCTTGAGGATACACAAATGAACTAGACAGACAGGTCCTTGCCCTAAGAAAGCTTACGTTCTAGTGAGGATGCAGATAAGTAAACGGGCGAATAAAAGGAGAGGTGGAAGTATGTAGGACACGCCAGCATTTACAGTGTCCAAAAGCCATATTCCTCATGGTCGATTTCCATGGGACTCTGCTGAGTGCTGCCCTCCAGAGGTGTCCGTGAGAAAAGCACTTCTCAGTCCAGATAACAGGAACTCAGCAACTCTGTGAGAGTTTTCAGGGGAGGGAGTCACAGATAAACTCAGGAGATCTGGTGCCTCAGGTCAGAGCAGTAAGGGAGCTTCTAGTTCCCTCCTCTCAGCCTCATAATAACATGCTAACCTAAAGTTTAGATTACACTTTCTTGATTGCTCCCTGAAGGTACAGGGACTTTCTTAATTTCATGAAGAAACAAGAACGCGAAAAATACAAATTGTGCCATCCCAGGTCGTTTTTTCTCTATAAACCAATAACTCAAAGTTTCCACTGTCGGCCAGACTTCAGTTCTGAGGGTCAGATGAATTCAGTACGAGAGAGCGAGTAGGGGGCGATGCCGAGAGCATCCCAGGCTTCCATTACGCCGTCTTAGTCTGACTCTTGGTCAGGCTCTCGATCAGAACTTCTGGGTTCTCTGTGCCCAAAGGCCGATCCCCACGATCCCATGCGCGTGAGCCAAAACCATCCTCCCTTGGCTACCCTCCCGTGAAGACCACCCAGCATCCCTTATCTTGGTCTCGCACTGGGAGTTTCATAAATTGCCGCACACACAATTCACTGTCTATGTGGTCTGACCCTACGGGATCACGTAAATCCACACAACAGGCTATTCCACCGAGCAAGTTAGAAACCCCGAATTCCAAAACTTTTACCATAAACACCCATTTTAAAATGGAAAATGAAGTGCAGCGATGTCAACGACTGCAGTGGTTCCTGGTGGCAGCGTCTCAGATGGTCATGGGCCCCGTGGCATACCCCGTGCTGAGGGACACACAATGCCGTGTTCTGTCTCATGTGGAGAGAGGGCCTTCCTGAGATACTAACACTCCACAACTAGAAGAACTTTCCAGTCCATTCCCTTCAATAACGCCCCCTCCCAAATCGTGATCGAACCGTTGCCAGATATGAAAGCAGGGTGGGATGAACTGAACCTCCAGATATGAGTGGTTACGGGCTGTAGCCCATGTTCTTTCCTTGATGGCTCTAATCCAAATTTCCAAAAGGCCTTGATCACACTCCTGTGTGTACTGTGCGAAAGTCAGAAATCTTACCTCCTCCATATTATATTATATAGCAGAGGATCACTCAAAATTAAAAGGACCATAATGCCATGGAATGAAATAACAAGAACTCCCTTACTGTTTCTGCTTTCCAGTTTGAAGAGAAATTTATAGAAACTCCAGAAGACTTTGAAAAGTTAAAAAAAGGTAAGAGCAAATATTTAAGTTCCGCTGATCTAGTAGACATCTTAGGTGGGTTTTGACAGCAGGCAGTGTGTGTGTGTGTGTGTGTGTGGTGGGAGGGTGGGGGCTGGAAAGGAAGGAATGAGGTTCATTGTAAGGGATGGGGCTCCCTGAGCAGGTCTATAACTTGCTCAGGGCTAGGGAGGGCTTGACCTCTCTGAGTACTTGCTAAGGGAACCATCCCTGGTGCCCCCGGAATGCCACCGCCTGCTCTCTCCCGACTTTCTGCATCGTGAGTGAGCTATATCAGTTCAGGACCCCCACAGCCTGCCTACCAAGGACACTCAAACACAGGCATCAGAGCAACAAGAACAGAAATAGGCCCAGCAGTTACCTTGAGTTGTCTCTTATGGTTTATTGCAAGATAACATACTAGCAACATTGCAGACGATGAAGATCAGGGAAAGGGATCCCTACGTAAAAATCTCCATCTAAACCTGCTTATATGCCAGGAATACTGGGAGAGTTCTTTCGGGAACTTCCCATTGAAATGCCAGCTGGCTGGCAGCCCTGTGGTAGACTCTCCCCAACTTCTTATGTATTATCCATGAGGCAAGTTGGCACAAATTACAAGAGACCTACTATGTGTCTGATGGGGACTAGAAAGATAAATAAATAATAAGTCGAAAAGTAAAAGGCAGACTGATAGGAAAAGGAAGAACTATAACAAGCTAAAAACCAAATGCCGTTCTACCAAAGTGTCACCAAGTCATTTTAGTTTCATTGTATATTTCCAGTCATTTTAGCAGATACTTTTTAATCCTAAAAGTGTGTTCCATACGACATTTCACTACTTTCTGTTTTCTTCTTTCAAAAGATGGCAGTTTGATGTTCCAGCAAGTGCCCATGGTCGAAATTGATGGGATGAAGCTGGTACAGTGCAGAGCCATTCTCAACTACATCGCCACCAAATACAACCTCTATGGGAAAGACATAAAGGAGAGAGCCCTGTACGGTATTTTTTGTGTTCTTTCATCAGCAATTTTGAGGACCCATTCAGATCCTTGCATAGATGGGCAGGGCTGTGTCGGGGACATCACGGCTGGCAGCAGCCTGGGCCGTCAAAGTATAGACTGAGGTCCAGTACAGCAGAGAGCTATGAGGATGAGGGGTTCCACCTGGCGTGGAGTCAGGCAATTGGGATTGTAAAAGAGGATGCAGCTCACGGATAGTGCACGGAGGTTTCCAAACCCTGAGAAACGGTGAAGCCAGGGAGATGGTGGATCATGAGTCCATGTGCTCAGGCCTTTAGGAGGATAAGGCTGAGGAAAGGAAGGACCCAAAAGAACCCCATTCTTTCACATTTTAAAACTATAACATCTAAGGCAGGAGATGTTTGACAACTTGGTCATTTTTGTCTTTCAGGATAGATATGTATACAGAAGGCATGGCAGATTTGAATGAAATGATCCTGACTTTGCCACTATGCCTGCCCAATGAGAAAGATGCCAGGATCGCCTTGATCAAAGAGAAAACAACCACCCGTTTTTTCCCTGCCTTTGAAAAAGTAAGTGGGCTGTTGAGCATTTGGGGGCACTGAGATGAACGCACGAAGAAAATCGTTCCTGGACGTTCCTGAGGCTTTGCCCTTCCCTTCCCGTGAGCTCAGCTGAGTACTAACGTAGCACCTTGACTCTCTAGGCTTTTCAAAAATCAGCAGTCAGGAGGCTATGTACCTGTCATACCCAAGTTACAACCTTTCAGCAGAGTTTCAGTTTAGTAGGACTCAATGAGAAGTCTCCATTGGATGGAATTCGTGGTCAGAGGGCGTGGTCAGAGGCAGCTGCTTGTCATCCACGGGGAACACGATGAAAGCAATTCATCGGAAAATATTCTGGCAACATGTGTAGGGAGACCGGAGGCCAGTTGCCCATCCGGAGAATATGGTAGTGTTTCGGGGAGGGGTGAGACGTATCTAAACAGAGATGGGGGCAGCGGGTTGGAGAGGAAGAGACGGATGAAAACATGTTAAGTAACAAAGAGTCTACATGTTTTATGGACATGGCTCTCAGACTTTTGAGGAACGTAGTGCCAAACTAAGGCAATGTTCTATCACTATACGTGATGCATATCGCAGTTAATGTTTCTCTGTGAAGGTAGGAGAACATATCAAGATCTAAACTACCTGAAATCATGCTAAATAAAAATTATAAACCAAACAATGATTGTAAGAGATACAGGAGTCTTCCATATAAATGAAAGGTTGAGTGCTGACACCTTCATCTTTACAAGGCATTATAAAGCATTCTTTTCTATTTATTCTACAAATATTAATTCATTGCTTGTGTGTCCATCCATATTAGTGAGTGAAGAATTTAATATAATCCGAAAAAGGCACCTTCCCGGCCCTCATAGTGCTGACAGTTTAGGGAACCTGCACACAATGACGAACGCTTTCATCACAGTAGTTTGATATACCTATACTCAGAAATCAAAGAGCTCCGTGAGAACATAAATTTAAAAATGTATTTTACAAGTAGGTGTCGATGTTATTATGTTCTTTGTCAAAAATTACCTAACCTTCTATATGTAAACATAATCTGAGAGGATATTTGCCACAATGTTATTATCATTAGTTGGTGGTGCTATGTGTGTTTTTTCTCTTTATACTTTGCGATTTCCATATTGCTGGAATATTTTAATAAATACCACATATTTCTTCAATGTTTAATTATGAGAAATTCATACATTCAAAAAAGTTGAAATAAATATACAATGAATACATATGCATCCACCACGAGGACATAAAATTCACCTTTCATTGTTTGCTTCAGTGTAGATTTCTCTCTCTCGATCCCTCTCTCTAGCAGTCAAACATATTACTTTCGAATGTATTACAAAATGAGTGTCTATCTTCAGTGCAGTTCACCCCTGGACACTTCAGCATGCAGATCTTAACATAGTGCAAGTTAGGAGTCAGAGCTGATGTTGTAAAGGAGATGGTGATCCAAACTGACACAGATTTATTTCAGGTCTCAGAGAGATAGACCAGGAAATGAGGAGAACAGACAGAAGGGAAATGTAGACTCTGAAATAGTCTGCTCAGGATTGAAGGAGGATGTCATGGAGATGGAGACGCTGCCCAAATGAGAGAGAGAGACGTGGCAGGGGGTTGGGGAAGGATGTGGGATTGCACTGCAGCAGCATGGAGAGTCACGTCCTGAATTGTCAGAGCTCCTGGGACTTCAGGGCACGTAGCAGAAACACGGTGCAGCTGGTGCTAAGCCCCGGGCCAGCAGAAGATGCATGTACGGGAGCCCCAGTGGTGTGGGGATGGGAAAAGGATATGGTAGCCTGGGCTTCAGCTCAGGAGTGAGGAAAGGACAGCGGAGACCCACTTCTGTCTGTCTCACTGAATCAGGGGCGGTGAATGTGGTCCAATGCTCCACACCGCCCAGTGAGGCAGTAGAGATGGGAAAGTCGAGCTGGAGAGAGCTGGGCAGGGGCAGGGGGACCCAGCCCGATCGTGCTTGTGTTCATAATCTGATCCCTCAAATTCACCAGGTGTTGAAGAGCCACGGACAAGACTACCTGGTTGGCAACAAGCTGAGCAGGGCTGACATTTATCTGGTTGAAATTTTCTACAATGTGGAAGAGATTGACCCCAGCCTTCTGGCCAACTTCCCTCTGCTGAAGGTGATTGCTTTCACTGTCTTCAGGTTGGGGAGGGCACATCTGTCACCGTGGAGTCTAATCCTGGGACTCTTGGCCTGGGGATTTGATGCGCCCCATCGCTGTCGGGCCTTCGTTGCCCTGGGGTCTCCAAAATTTGTTCCTAGGCCCTCGTGCAAGGCATGAAAAGAATCTTGTTTTGCTAAGGAAATTGGAGGTGATGCTGCCCCAGGAAGAATAGTTTGTCTTTTACAAAGAGAAGGGCCCAGGACTCAGCATCTCTCTCCTCAGCCCCTGTTCCATTACAATTTCTGTCCTTTTCTCTGGGATGGCCTTTCTCCCAGGTGTGTCCTTCTTGTTATTACCGAGTCCTTCCAGGAAGCTCTCCTTCCCCTGACTTGCTTCCCTCAGTTCCTGCTCCTTCTTCTCTCAGACACTGTGTTTCTCTCCGCACAGCCCCCTCCTTCTCTGTGCCTCTCTCACAGGGCAGGTTGGTTTTGATTGTCATCCTGGTTTGGCGTTTATATTTTCCATCTTCAGTTCTAGCCTAATTCTCTCGTATCTTGGTTTTCTGGTTGGGAGACTTTATCTGGGTTGGGATCTGACAGACATATTCCTCTTCCTTGTGCTGCATGAGAACGATGGACCTACAGGGTTTCTGAGTGGGAAGAAGATAGCGAAGACTGTGAACTGAGTAAAGTTTTAAACAAAGCATCTCTGGGGAAAGTGCTACTGAACTATATTTTCTTTCTCTTCTCTTCTGTCTCACTGGGCATCTGTTTCCCAGCCTGACGATGGTGCTGATGAAGGGGACTCTGTTGGTGCTGGTCTAGGAGGGTCTCAGATCCTTGGCTTGTGCGAATGACGGGGTGTGTGCTTTGTCTCCGCTCTGAGACTGCGTCTTGTGCGTTGCAGGCCCTGAAAACCAGAATCAGCAACCTCCCCACTGTGAAGAAGTTTCTGCAGCCTGGCAGCCAGAGGAAGCCTCCCATAGATGAGAAAACACTACAAGAAGCCAAGAAGATTTTCAATATTCAATAGAGCAGTAATAAACAGCCAGCACAAGCAGGACCAATCTTCTGATGTTTTTCAACAATGAAGTGGTTGGTCTTCCTAGATTTAGATCCTGGCAGTTGTGAGACTAAGAAGCTTCTTCAAACACTAAGTGCTAATTCAATTATGAATCAGCTATGCAGATTTACTTTCAAAGCAACCTATTTTGTTTTGGTCAAATGTGAAATCCTGATATTCCTAGGTTGTCTCTTTGACTTAAAAATAAATAAAGGGAGAAACAGTTTTGTGGACTCTTTCATCCGTTTGAAAAACTTTCACATAACAGCTATCATACACCTTGTCAAAAAGAGTTAAGTAGAGATATTAATTTGACAGTTACACAAAAATTGTCTTTTCTTTTTGTATTCTGATGCCTTTCTGACCGACAACATAAAAACTTTCTTCTCTATTTTTTTAGACCATTTTTCTTCAGGTAAAATATTTTCTCCTGTTGAGTTACGGGACTATTTATTTTATGTCTAATATGTGATATTCAGTCTTCTAAGATCTGGGTAAATAATGAGGAATAAGTGAGGTACAGTCTCTGTCCTCATGGGGTTCACTGTAGTGAGAGAAACCAAAGAATAGTTCATTCTAATCCAAAACCCTGTATGTTTTGTATATCAATTTCCTAGGATTGCTGTAACACCATATCACAAATTTAGGGAAACATCAAAGTACAGTCATGTGCCAGCCTGATGTACATATATAATAATATCATATCTTTTAAATATTTATTTTAAGTCACTGAAGCATCCATCACAGAAGAGCAAGAACACTCTTCCCCACCCTCAGAGTCTCTTTCCCATGTTAAATCAAATCATCAGGGGCTTACTCCATTCAAGGAGTCAAGTAGTCCTAACACTGACAGAAAATGCCACCAGTCCTCTGCTGCTATACCTGTTCTTTTTCACCCTTCCTGCCATGTGGAGCGCCTTTTGTCCCATAGACTTCCCGATCTGAGGAGGTTCAGTCGAAACACTGGCCACCCTGTGCCCGTCCAAGCAGCAGCAGCCTCATCCTCGGTCGTTGCAGAGAGAAGGGAGAGGAAGTCTCCCTCCCTACTGTCACTCAGGCCTGGGTTCTCAAACTATAGATCGAGATACACACTTCCCCGCGGCATGTCTCTGTGCAGAAGAGGCTGAGGTCGAGTGATTTCTAGCTTCGGCCACATCCTGAGCCCATAACTCGGGCTCCGTCAGGAAACCTAGGATTCATGGGGTTGAGCCCAGGGCCCTAGTCTTGACGACCCATTTTCACAGTGTGAACTTCCCCACAGTTGAGTGGGGTGGGGCAGACAGAGACACAGGACACACGGCTCATCTACTTTATGTCTACTCAGCGTTAGGCCAGCTCAGCCCAACCAAGAAGTCCCAACCTGTCCTCCCAGGAGGCTTCCCGTTCCCTTTGCACATTTACCTGCTCTATGCAGCTCTAGACCCCTCAACAGATTAACGAGGAGAGGCTTTTTTTATACACACCTCCAACAATATCTTCGATTACCCTTGCTTTGGAGCAGAGGTTCTCAACTTCATCACACCCAGCCTTCCTCAGCTTACAACACATATTTGACAATCCTTTTTACTAGCTTGAAGTAAACTTTATAAGATTTATCTGATCATCACTGGTGCTGTGAATAATAATAAGAAGAAGATATCACCTTAATGCAAAAAGTGTACCTGAGCAGAGTTTAATGAAACATCTATTTACAAACGTTGGGGTAAGGTTAAGATACCGCAAAAGACAGTGAACCACTCTGGAGCTAGCCTTGGTACATATGAGGCCTCTACCTCCCCACCCTCAATGGGACAAGGGCAGAAAGCAGTAGAGAGACCTAGGGATGCACCAAGAATCATAGAGGCAGGAAAGTGGCACCACAACAGGAGTCGATGGCCTTCACAGAGGAAGACACCTAAGGCCAATCCAAACAGCCCTGGGACACATGGACTGTTTATAAAAGTCATAAATGACTGGTAATGATTACAATGATTGTGACTGGTTTGTACTACAGCGTTATGCATTTTTTTGCCATACATAACTTAGTTAGAAAATAATTGGAAACATTTTTGATATGTATATTGATTTATGTCTTAACTTACATTTATTATACCAGATGGTAAATATTTTGAATATCCATCTTGGGTAATCTGTGATACAAAAACAGAAAAATGTTTATTATAAAATACTTTACACTTGGTGCTTGATCTTTACAACATCCACCATTTATGTGTGTGTGTGTGTGTGTGTGTGTGTGTGTGTACACACACACATATATATAAAATACACAATACATATACACATACATATACACAATATACACACACACATGCATATATACGTGTGTATCTATATTTGAAGTGAAAGTAGATATTAATTTCTCTGACTGTATTGGGGAAATTGGGTCAAGATTTGAGCCATTATGTATTGCAACTTGTCAAATTTCCAAAATCTTCTTGGAGAATACATTTGAGAAACATTCTGGCAACCTGAGCTGCTTGGGCTAAGGCATCTATGAGTCAGCACGACTAAAAGCTCTGTAAACTGATCCATCTCGACTAAAAGCTCTGTAAACTTTGATCCATCTCGTTACCTACCTTTCTCCCCACAACCTTTGTTGACCTCCCCTCTGCGCTCATAGCTATGTTTTAAGATAGTTTTACTTTGAAACATAGTTGCGCCATTCTAGGTCAACAAAGTTATGACATTCTAGGTCAACAGGCCAGCTAAACGTATGCTGTAGAAAAAAGATTTAGACTCTGACCTCTAAATTGATGAAATCTTCTTAAGGATTGTGGTTCCAATAAATGATGTTAAAATGATATAATTCATTGTTTTAGCAAGAAATGTTTACTGAGTACCAATTTTTCCCCTACATTTTTCTAGACACAGAAGTTGCCATGGTACATCTGAGAGCATTTTCCTGCTCAGATAATGAATAAATAAATCGATGAAATAATTAACGATGGTTAGTTATGAATGCTCTGAGGAAAATAAAACAGAGTTGTGTGATGGAGACTCTTTAGGGTGGTGATGGGAAAGTGGTTAACTTAGAATGAGTGGGCCGAAAAGACTAAGCTCTGAATGACAGAAAGGAGCCAGGTACGAGACGATCCAGGGTAACGGGATCTTATCCAGAGGGACCAAAGAGGTCAAGGGCCTTAGTTAAATCTGATACATTTTGAGGGCACATAGGTAGGCAGATGTAATGGGAGCATGATGAGAAAGATGAAGTCAGAGAAGTAGGCATGGACGTATCAGTTACCTATCGCTGCATAACAAATCACCCCGAAGTTTAGTGACTTCAAGCAACAAGCATTTATTGTCTAACATAATTCCCGAGAGTCAAAGGTCTGGGAAAAAGTTAGTTTGGTTGTTTTGGGTTGGGATCTCCCAGGAGGTTGCAGTCAAGCCATCAGTAGGGGCTGCACTCATCTGAAAGCTTGACTGGATCAGGGATCCACTTTCAAGATGGGTCACGCACATAGCTGTTGTCAGAGGCCTCGGTTCTTCTCTGGCTGTGGGCCACAGGCGTCTGTTCCGTGTCATGTCTGCTTCTGCATAGAGCTGCTTGAGTATCCTCATGACAGATCCACTAACTTCCCCTAGAGCAAGCAATCTGAAACAGAGCAAGACAGAAACAGAATGTCTTTTATGACCTAGCATTGGAAGTCACTCTTCCAATGACAGTAATACATTGAGAAGATCACCCGGGATGGGAGAGCAGTTAGAGAGAAGGGAAGTGGAGTGAAAGCCAGCCAAGAAATCTGAGGATAGGCATCTGTTAGCAAAGTAGGGGGAGACCAGAAAAGTAGAGCATCAATTAGCATTAATGTGATAGCTAGGTGGAGGGCCAGGGGAGGGAACAATTGGGGGGATTGTTTTCTGAACTATGTAGATGTCTAACTAATATACTGTATACAGGAAAGTAACTTAAATACATTTTCTTAAAAGGAGGAAATGTAGCAACAAGAAGGAAGGAATGTGAAGAATGAAAAGTGAACACTGATTTTTTTTATTTTTATTTATTTCTATATATTTTTTGCAGCAAAGAAAGTAGAGGTTTATTTCAGGAAATGACACCAAACCCGGAGATGCCCGTGAGCTAGCTTTCAAAGACCTGGCTCCCTGATGGCCTCCAGGGGATAGGTTATATAGAGAAAACTCATTAGTCATGGTAGCTAAGGAAGGTGGGGTCATGGGCTCTGTTGATTGCTCCAGGCTAGGGGAGGAGGCAGTTGATCCTTGAGTCAGGTCCCGATGTCAGTCACAGCGCTGTTCTGTCTGTGTTCCAGGGGACGCCAGTAGAGTTATTCTGCTTTCATGAGTGTGGAACTGTAAGATGTTATCTTTTTTGATTAAGTTTATTGGGGTAACATTGGTTAACACACGTATATAATTTTCAGGTGTACTTTATCATTTGACATCTATATATTCTATTGTGTGATTACCA
>KE752338.1:0-13129 GCA_000465285.1 Eidolon helvum
TATATATATGTGGCTAGATTTTGTCTCTGTCTTTCTATGTATTTGCCAAATTGAATTTGTTCATTTTCTAGTCTTACTATTAACAGACATGAAATCATACTATATAGATTAATCCGTAACTATGTTTTTAAAAACTTGAGATTATATTAAAATATCCTTCCAGCATTATCATGTTACATTTTCCATGTCTGTATAGTAAATTATTTATTGAGATATAGTTCACATAAAATTTATGGTTTTAAACTGTACATTTCAATGGTTTTTATTATGTTCACTCTTTTGTCCAACCAACATCACTATCTAATTCCATATCATTTCCATTACTTCTGAGAGAGACCCTCTCTCTCTTAGCAATCAGTCTCAATTCACCTCCCTTACTCCTTGGCAACCTCCTTTACTTCCTGCCTCTGATAAGTAAATCTACAAGTAATTATATAAATAAATGTTGGAGATATTTCAAAAGGTAGAAATATCTGGTAAGACTCTTGGAAAACACAAAATCGAATTGTAATAAATAGCAGATACCACAGTTGGCAAACAAAATTATTGGTACATTGCATATTAGAGATTATAAACGCTATGGGCATCTGGAAATAGTATTCATCACTGTTGTCTGGAGCTGTCAAGGAGGGATTCTTTTAAAGGGATGAGATAATACCAAGGCCTGGAGGATGCATTGGATTTGAACCAAAGAAGTGATATAAAAGGGTAGTTAGTCTAAACCAAAAGACAGAGAGCAGAGTGTCTTGCAACCAGGGGCTACAGCGTGGCTGTAGTCAAATCTTTATCATTAACTGAGGAAAGTTTCTTAATAATAATTATTAGTATCTACTTTATACAGTGTTGTGTAGATTTAATGACTTTAGTAGAAATTCTTAAATCTGACATTTAAGAAGTATTTAATAAAGTTATTATATTTATAATTAATCAGATATGATGACAGGAATGTGCCTGATGTGTATAATCAGGGGAAGGTTGACAGGGACCAGGATAATGTGGAGAAAGCCGTGAAACCTGATGCAGAGCCCTTCAGAGAGAAGTGGCCATCTCTGTGACCATCGCCTCATTGAAGTCCTGATGTCATTTTGAGGGATTTCCTTTGATCAACCTTAACTTGAACATAGATATAGAATACAGAATTCTGAGTTTTGTAGGCAGAAGTTGTTGTAAATATGTAGTTATGCTGGCTTGGTAAATGGAGTCTTTGCTCTGTAAGAACACCCTGTGAACCAGGGGTTTTGATTTACTTCACAGTCATATTATTGTGGCACATTTGGTTTCTATATTATTGTAATTACTATGAATATATAATCTTTATTAATCTGTGATGTGTAGGCACTCGATTTAGCTTTTTACATGGATTATCACATTTAATCAAGATTATCTCAATTAATTCCTTCCTTTAAAGCAGGAATTATTACTAATCTCCATAGTATAGATGAGAAATATAAGGACCAAAGAGATTAAATAACTTATTCTAAGACAAATACTTTATAGACAGATGAAACAAGCATTTGCCAATGATCATGTGAAGGTGTCATGACAAGAGCCTGAACTCTTACCCACCACAATGTAATAAGCATTTTTATCATCAATCATTTATTGATATTAAGAATATTTTCAGAGTGTCCTCTCAAAGAACAGGCATTTATTCTAATGTACTAGAGGACCTATTTTTAATAATAGATGTAAAGATTACTCTCAGTGTTCTGGTGTGTGAATAAGTATACTGCATATTTATATATATCATACACATAAGATAGACAGATTAAGGATGAGAGGATGAACAGTTTTCTTTTTGCATAACATTTTTATTTCTCATAGGTGTAAATATGAGGGAATTATATCTCTTTTATAAAAGGAACAAGTAAATCACAGCGCATATTCTGTAAATCTCACTTATTCTCCCACTCATGCTTTGTACCCTCCTACCCCAACCTTGATCAGAATAGCTGCCCATCCTTGCAATAATATGTTTGCTGGTCCATATTACTCACTTGACAATTACTTGACCCTTACTTGTTTTCTAAATTCTATATTTGTATAGTTTTTAAACTCGGTTCTAACTTCCTAAAGATGAGAAATTTGTATTATAGTGTTGTGTGACTCTCTCTGAAGGTCCATAACAGGAGCTCATGAACACGAGTGTCTGAATTAGAGGGAGCATGGGCCTCACATGCAGGAAACCTAGATTCGAGTTCCTACTCAGGCATGCAGGAGGAATCCAAAAGTATCCTAGGATGGAACATATATAGGTCATATTTTCTCAGCTTCAGTGTCTAAAATATTGATGTTAGTGGGATTTATATTATAACCTCAAATAAGGTATGTGGAAGCACATTACAAATAATTAAGTATTATAAATTCTCAAATTTATTATGAGTAAATATTTGCTAAATACCTTCAGAATTGAGTGGATTACTTTATCAAGTGGAAAATAACAATAAGGGGCAAAATTTCTTAAGAATGGGTCAGGATTAGACCAGGTTCCTTAAAGACTATCTACTGACACTAGATCATGACACCTTCACATGATCACATGATCTAGTGTCAGTAGATAGTGAAATAGTGATCCGCCATAGTGAAATAGTGATCCGCCATAGTGAAATAGTGATCCGCCCATCTTGTTTACTCCTCCATTTACAAAGCCAGACATGTGGCAACTACTCATTAAGTATTTGGTAAATTATTATATATTTCTGTGGGACTATTGAGAATGTTTCAGTGAAGAAGAAATAGTCTAGTGTTTGAGGGATGAGTACAATTTGGAAAAGAGAATATAGAAGGAAAAGTAAGAATAATGTTATAGAATCTGAGACATAACTCTTTTACAGATTAGTTGGAATATAAGATTTGTGTGATACAAGGCTAGTGGAAGATAAACCCCAGAAGAATAAAAAGGAGAGATTAAAAAGGGCCTTGAATGGCAATTTAATGACTCAGAACTTTATCCAGAGACTAATGATAGCTAAAGTAAACATTTGCTAAGCGTAAGGCACTAGTCTAAATAGTAAACCTGTACTAACCTTATTCAACAATCATAACTCTAACAATCACTCTAAAACAGCTATTTTTATGGTTTTCATGTTTTAAATGAAAAAAAGTTTGACACACTGAAGACAGGTAGCTTGGCCAGGGTCATGTAGTTAGTCAGTGGTGGAACTGGTGTTTGTACCCAGGAAGGCTGGCTCCTGGTCCACCCTTTATACAAAGACATTTATTGTGCTGTGTGTGTACCTCAGTTCATAAGAGAGTGCCATTTAAGTTACCTTGTTGCACAACAAACCATCCCAAAGCTTAGTGGGTTAAAATGAAAACACTTATTTCTCACACTGGCATTAATAGAAGGTCTAAAAAGACCTCATGCAAACAATTGAAGCTGGCAGCTGGCTGGGGGTTCTGCTGGAAACTTCGGCCTGTGTCCCTTGTAGTTCTCTGTGCAGGCCTGTCCACATGGCTGTTTGGGCTTCCTCACAGCATGGTGTGTGGATTCTAAGAAGGAGTAAAACAAGAAAAGGAGAACATTACCTGTTTTTATTTTTTTTGTGGACTGACTTAAGAAGTCCCAGAACAACACTTTCACTTTCCTTTCTTATTCATAATAGTCAGGAGGCAGAGCAAACTCCAGAGGAAGAGAAAAAACTTTACTTTCAATAAGAAAATAATATGCAATTACAGGGAGGTAGAAAAGAAACTGTGGTATAGCCATATAATGGAATATCATTAGCACTAAAAATAAATAATTTATCAAGCTATGAAAGACATAGAGATCATGTGAATGCATATTACTAAGTGAAAGAGACTAATCTGAAAATACTGCACACTGTATGAATCCAACTATGTGATATTCTGGAAAAGGTAAAACTGTGGAGACTGTACAAAATAAGTAGCTGTTGGTGGGTGTGGGAGGGATGTTCAGGCAGAGTATAGAAGATATTTACATAATGATAGATACATGTCATTATACAGTTGTCCAAAATCATGGAATGTACAACACTGGGAGTAAAGTCTAATGTAAACTATGGGCTTTGGATGATTATGTGTCAGTGTAGGTTCATCACTTGTAACAACTTTGGTGGTGGGGGGGGCATTTTTATAATGGGGGAGGTTGTGCATGTGGGGAGAGGGATATATGGGAAACCTGTACCTTTTTTTTTCTGTTTAAAAAACAAAGTATTTACAAGCATGATAGTGGCTCTCTAGAAGTTATCTATTTTATATTCCAAGTTATAGGAAGAATGCAGCTATCTGTCAGACCCCAAATCATCTGAATTTCTCATTATCATATCATGAGGAAGAAATATCTATTGGGAAGATTAAGCATCCTTGTCTAGACTTCTTTCATGAGAAGCTGCTACTGATATTGTGTAGTATGCAAAGGCTATTTTTTTAAGAACTGCCTTGGGTTCCACATAAAATAGAATGTACACATGATGGCCCAGTATTAATGGCATGGTGACTGTAGTTATTCAGAAAGGTATTTCTAAGCACTTGCTATTCTTTGCCAGTTTGTCTTTGTGATAGAGGGGTATGAGATGCTATTATTTAATGCATTTGACAGTGGATTATAGTAGAATTAAATGCTAGTGGAAAACAAAGTTCCGTTGATGTCTCTAAATAATCTAAATGTAGAAATTATTCTAGTTCAGTGGAGGGTAAAATTATAGGATGTTGAATTCTTTCCAACAAGATGAATTTGGAATATGAGATATGGAGATTAAATGCAGACTACTGTACAGATTTTTACTGTAACACCAGGAAGAAAATTATGCAGGTAGGATGAGGAAAAAAAAACAATTCTAGAACACAAAAAAGGGGATTCCAGTTCATTAACTACAGGGTTGTCACGAAGCTCGCAGATTTTATGACAGTATAGTAAAGATAGTTATAAAGACACCCCCTGTTCAGTGATAAAATTCCTAACTATTTAAAAGATTTTTGCATTTGTGGATGAATGGCCCTTGCTAGATAGAGCCGAAATGATGGCATGTCAGCTCATTTCATCTGCTGTGAAAGTTTTTAAAGGAAAGCTGTCAACTTATTCTTTATTGTTTTCTTAAAAGTGGGATAGGCAATTTAAAATTTTACAGTGTTTCTGTAGTAAATAGTCAAGCCTACTAAATCATTATTATATATTTGAATGTTGCTTAGTAATAAGAATCAGTATTTAACCTCATAATCTATTGTTTACTGATTATTTACATGTTCAATAAACTTTTATTGAATAGTTATACAATATACCACACCATGCTAGGAAGTAGTTATGCAAAGATGAATTAAATAAACTCTGCCTCAAAAGATGCACTCTATCTTGTTAAAGATCTAAATATGCCAAACATATTGCAACACCATCCTTTTAATAAAGTATTTGGGGCATATGTGAATAATTTTGAGATCACAAAATTGGTGATTTTCTGAATTATATGCTTTAGGGAACACTTCACAGAGGAAAATGTCTCATGGAATATTGGTATTACAAGGAGGTGTCAAAACATGGATAAAGACATGGAAGTGTATATAAAATATTATGGATTTGAAATGTTTTTGAAAGTAGAAAAAAAATTAGGAAAGAATGCTAGACATGAAATTGGAATATTTGCAGAAGTCATATGATAAAGGATCTGGCATGTCAAACTATAGGAGTATTAATGATCTTATAATTGATGGTTACTGTAGTAGACAGAGTAGATTAGGTTATACTGTCACAGAAAATTACACCCTATTCTGCATGCTTCTGACCACAAATGTTATTTTTCTCCTCACTAAACACATTTGATTCAGACCATTTACCACACCAGGTCCATGTTGTTTTCACTCTGGGACTCATGCTCAGGAAACAGTGTCTGTCTGGCTCAGTGCTAGTCATCATGGTGGCATTATTTCTTAATATTCTTAGCCAGAAATGGCATGTGTTTATATTTAATTAGCCAAAGAAAGTCATATTGCTATTACTGATTGATACCTGGTTTTCCGTAATTATTCATTTGCTGCCAAATGAATAATACAAGTAATATTAACATTGTAATTCTGTGAGCATTAAATGAAATGATGTGTTGTGACAGCTATAAAATACTCAATAAATTTGACCACAGCAGTCAAGTGTGTCTATGATTTGTACATATAGTAGACCAATAGCTAGTATTGTTAATAAGTTAAGGAGGATATGTAGGGATAAAGCAGTTTCCTTTTTTCAGTTTGGCTATTTTACAGATGTACTGAGAATAAGGAATTGATTTAGGGAAGTTCCCATGTTTCAGTTAATCACACAGTTTTGCAGCTATTTCTTTTGACAATATGAGCAAAATTTAAGGAAACAAGCTCATGTCAGTTAATAAGGAAAAGAAAACCTTCCAAATATGTAAGTTACATTCTATATTCAAAGTGATTACATCTCAACTTTGTTATTTCACGACCGCACTGTTCTAAGTGATAAATAGTGTTCAAAAGATGACTATGAGGCATAACCAAAATGCTAACATTAAGAAAAAAAAAATTCAGTTATTCTAATTAGAATCTTCCCTAAGTAAAAGTCTGGAGTTATACTTTTTTTGTTATTGTTGTTAATTACGAGATTCGATATAAAGCGTAAATGCCGTTTTCCCACATTTATCGTAAGAATGCAGTGAGCCAGCACTCTGCCTTTCCCCGTGGCTTGATCATCCAGGTAATAGAAGCTGCATGGAATTTCCATTGTTTTAAATGGCAACACCGGCATCATTATCCTCAAAATATTTAATGAGTGCCTTCCTGAGCAAGTTATTATGTTTCATCTTTACCCCCATGTCCATCTCCTTGAGAGAGAGAGAGAGAGAGAGAGGGAGAGAGAGAGAGAGAGAGAGAGAGAGAGAGAGAGAGAGAAAGCAAACAGAGAGCTTATTTGGGAAATGAAGAATAATTATTCAAACAGATTTTTAGAAGATAAATTTGTTTTGAGTCATCTGTTAATCCATCTCTACTTTTTTTTTTTTTTTCCTGTGGCACAGCTATTCTTTCTTTCTGTCTTATTCCAGTGGAACAAGCTGAGCCAGACATATTTAATGAGGCAAAATATGTTCTGCAGGTTACCAAAATTTGCAGCCGAATAGCTTACTCTGCAGCAGAAACAAGATCTGTCACCTTGTGGGCCCTGAAATGTACAGAAGGCCACAGATAGTTTCCACTGGATTGACCCCTCAGGGGATTGAATAGATAAGTTTCTATTTCAGCTAGTCTGAAGTGAAAATTTAGGTGTTCTCAGCATTTTTCCAACCCTTTCTTTATATTCAAACTCATATTTTGAGTTATTATTTTGCTTGTAATAAACATTTGTTATACATTTAGCAATATCTTATAAATTAAGGGGGATACAAGGAACTCCTAATTAAAATGTCTTTCATCGTATTCTTCGAAGAAAGTGAAATTCCATAGCCTTCCATGTTCTCGGGCTTAGGTTAAAGCTGCGCCATCATCACGTTATTTATGAGACAGAATATTTTAAGTACAATGAGGGTAATGAAAATGAGATAACAATGTCCTTTGTATGCAAATTTAATTTCAAGTTTATGCTTTTTTTGAATGGCTTTATAATATATTCAGATTTGCTTTAGTTTGAACCTCCTATAGGCTTTAAGAAAAACATATTAAAAAATTAATAAAATTATAGTGGATTCATTTTCAATAAAACTAGTGTTTGGTTAAGTATAGAATTTAGGCTATAAGTTTATTTTTTCAATCCCAGGCTCTATTTATTCATTTGACAAACACTGTGCATACTTTGTGCATATTGACTTTTCTTTAAGGAATGTTTCCCTTTACATTTCATGTGGGATCAGATAAGCATCTGCCAGTTCTAGAAGGAACACTATCCAAAATAAAGGCAAAAGTGAAAACCTAAAATCCCACAGGTGTATCCACATTTGTCCAAATCAGTCATTCTGTCTAGTTCTCTCTCCAAGGAGCCAGGTTGTCTCTACCTATGCATGTGAATATACAGCCATTCATTACTATAGAAATTATAAGAGTTTTCTAAAATATGCCTACCAAAAGTTTTAGGACAAATTTTCTCTAGAGGTTTCTGAATGTATATGAGACTCTCATAGGAGATCTGGAATAATTTAGGATTATATAAACTCTTAATGACATCTCAATTTAAAATTCTCAAATCGTATCATAGAAAAGTCAGCAACCTTTTCCTAGTATTATCAATTTTTGAAGACTATTTTGAAGGATAAATGAGTGATCCAAACTGAAAAGTTAGTGGAATAGATTTTGTGCTACATCAAACTTAGTTATCCCCTCCCTGTCATTCTATAGTTTATATAAACAGCCTTCCCTAGCTTGTAACCCTTTGTTTCACATCTGCCTACAGCTATACACTGTGGCTCTATACGAAAGCTTAATATTTGGAAGTGAGCATTACACCTACCAAAACAAACATAAAAAAAGCATGAATTTTATTTGAGCCAAGATGATACTGTTTCTGCAAATATTGGTCCTAGTAGTTTACAGCTATATAAGTTACAACTTCTATTTCTAAATTCATAATAAAGTTCCAAGTAGGAATAAGTGGGCGTAGGAGTATAGTAGCCATAGAAAAAGTAAGTAAGTAAGTAAGTAAGTAAATAAATAAATAAAACATTGTAGATCAGCTAGGTCCCCTTTTGGCCAGCTCATTTGGTACGATGTTCACTGTAACCACCTTGCTTCCAGGAAAATTCATAGGCCACAGTAACTTCTCCATGACTTTGTCCTTGGCAGTGCTATTTTATCAAAGAAAATCTTTCAAATTCTATTGACTTTAGAGGCAAAGGCTTGGATTTAATTCTCATTCCCATCACGTTACTAATTATGTGGCCTAATCAAGTTTATTAATCAATATATTCCTGTTTGCTTATCTATAGAGACAATAAGATATGCTTTCTCCATCAATAGTGTTGTTGTGGAGAGTGAATAAAGATGATGTAGAAAGATGGTAATTGAGACAAATAGAATAAAGGATGTTGTAAAGTGAAAGGCAGAGAAAATAGTGACAATACCCACTGAGAAGAGGAAGAGATTCTTCACAGATTTCATTATTCTGTACTATATTTTTTGAGAGAAGGGTCTGCTTTTTTTCCTATATAAACAGTAAATTTTTGTTGGACGAATGCTACTACTCTTCTCTTTGCTCTCATCATCCACCATAATTTCTTTCTTCCTTATTACAATCAAATTATACTAGTTTTCCTACTGTTCCTAAAATGACCACACTCATCCCTATCTCAGGACCATATATTTTTTATTCCCTGAGCCTAAATTAGTTTTTTCCAATTTATCTAAAAGGATTGTCCTCCTCATTGAAGTCTCTGCTGAAATATCATGTCCTCAGGAGGGCCTAGCCCAATACTTAATATCTAAAACAATGTACCACACCAACACTCTTTACTTTCTGCACAACACCTACAGCCACCTAGTATTTTAATAATTTTCTTTTTTCTGTATCCCCCATAAGAAGAGAAACTCCATGAGCACAAAGACTTGGTCTATGTTGTTGTCGTACTTCTCTGACTATATATTCTGCTTAATATTTGTGTCCCACAAACATGAAGGAGTTCAATATTATTAATGAAAGTTGGGAAGTGAAAGTCAAGATTATAATGCAATATCAGATTATACACAATCAACCATGAAAATTAAAGTTATAGTAATATCAAGTATTGGAGAGAGGGTGGGCCAGAGGATCTCTTATATATTGATGTCTGAAGTGAAAATGTTAAAACATTTTGAAAAAGTTTGATATTATACTCTAAAGCTAAAATTCACATAAAATGGGACACAGACATTGTTTTCCAATTTACACATATAAAAGAGGAGATATGGATGAGAATGGTCTGCAAAAAAAAAAAAAAGAAAATAATCCAATTGTTCATTTTTGTGGGAAAGGACAAATAAACAGTGTTATAGTCACACAAAAAATATGATACAGAGCTCTAAGTGCATGGTACATGGTTCGGATTCACCACATACATAAGCTTATATCTGTTACTCTTACTCCTTTGCAATTCCTGATTTCTTGTTTTCAATGAATAAACAAGATCTGTCAAGCCTCCATATCTCATGAATCCTTTCACTGTTCTTTACTTTGAATGTTATTACTGTAACTCATCCTATCATAATCTTGTGCATGAATTAGTGAAAAAAATTCTCCTAGATTTCCTTCTAAGTCAATCCACATTTCTTTGCCACAAAGCCCAAGTTTGATAGTTTACATTTTGCTCTTTGTTTACCTGTCTAGTTATTTAACCCTTCTCAATCTGTAATCCAAATTTACCAAAAGTGTTAATTACATGAGTTTCCTTTTCCAGAATATTTTTTATTTTTAGACCACTAAAATTGTTCTACTTTGAACACACTATCAATGAATCATCACATCTGGCAAATCTAGCTCCTATAAATTTTAAATCTCAACCTAGCATCTCAGCTTAGACCTCTGAGCTCTTTCTTATTCCTCTAAAGAACAGATTCTTATCTTCCCTACTGGTCTGTATCCATGAGACCATATCATGTATATTACCTTGTTGCTTGGCTGTCTTCTTTTCTAATCAGCTTAATAAAAGCTTAATGAAGCTTAATCTATAAGATTAATAACAAGAAAGGTCCCCTGTTTATGATCAAATTTCCTATTTTTTTTCATGGTACCTACATGATATACAGTCATCTTTCTGACTATTTGTTTCATTACCAAACAAGGAAAAGAGAAATTTGAAGTTTGAATCACAGATAATACAAAAATATTGTATTTTCATGTGAGTAAAGCAAAATTTTTTTTTTTCAAAATAAACTGAGGTGCCTAAACATCTTTAATGATTACATTAAGTTCTCTCAGAGCCCTCTTACTACCTCTATTTCTATTTGATGTATATTATATAGTATTTTTTTTATTATTTAAATGTCTTTATGTAACTTGGTCTAATTTTTAAATTTTTAATGATTTCTGAAAATTTAAGAAAGTAGAAAAAGCCTCTGGGAAATGTGCCATAATACTAACTATAAGTGATAATTGATCAAATGTTTTTAGGAAGCTATTTTATAAATATGTGAGAAAGTACTTTTTAAATAGTAAAATACTATGTAAAATGAAGATATACTTAGTCAAAGCATACCCAGTACTAAATATACTCTGTTATAAATTACTTCTCATCTTTGTAAAACTTACAATTTAATTGTTGATACAAGAATTATAACCATACAGCAAATAAATGAGATGTAGGAAGTGTGGGATAGAAAAATATTTAAGTGGGGAAAAGTTCAGTGTTGGTTAGAGCATAGAGGCCTTAAGAAGGACTAAACATTTTGTGAGCTTTAAACTGTAACCTAATCTAGGTGTAGTTTTGTATACACACAATTAGAGGTGGTCGAGGGCAATTCAAGTGACAGGGAGCATTTCATTAAGCAAATGCAAAAAGAAGGACTTAGAATGTTCTATGTCACCATTATACTGTCAAGTCCCCAAGTGAATACAGTTGACAAAAGTACTGTTGGATCTGGTTTAGTACTGGGGAAAGGGCAGCATGGCTAGAGTTTGGAACTGACAATTTGCTTTGGTTCCCTACGTATGCAGGAGCACATATAGCTGCTGCTTCAAGGTACACATCGATCAATATTTTCCAGGACCTAATTCAATAAATTAGAATCAATCTTTGTCATCATGTAATTGGCTTGTTTATTTTATCCAGAATTTGAAAACACTTACTAACATCTACTAAAATATAGAGATGGATATATTAATTATTTTCTTACAATAGCAAGAAGACACCATGGTCTAAAAAACAGGGGAGTTTTCTATCTTGTTTCACTGCTGAATCACTTGTGTTAGCATGTAGTAGGTGATCAATAAGTTTATGTTGAATAAATGAATGGTTGCAAGACATACTTAATTCATAATATATACCTAGGTAAAAGTCATTTTATATGGGAACTCTTCTATAATTTGATTATTGCTCATTCTGTGTATACTAAGACTTTAGTAATATGGATTAAAATGGGAAGAATTCAAAAATGCCTAGGGATAAGGAGGGAGGTGGGAAGAAAATAAGCGATCTATGCAAGCTATTTTTAAAAATGTATGTGGCTATCCAAAGAAACTCAGTTTAGATCCAGTACACAGTAATGGATATATACACGGTGGGAAACATATACCATTAAGTAAGAAAAAGAGAGCCATTCTAAAATGCATTTATAGCAACATCTCAGCCAATGATTGTTGCATGTTCAGCAAAATTTAATCCCTCAAGATGGTGAGGAGGAAAACAGGACTGATGTTTAAAATGGGCTATAGACCTAGCAATTAACTAGAGGCATGGCAGCAAATCAGAGGTAGATTATGCCTGTAACAGGATGTATGCCAGCAACACTGGCAATCAGATCAGTTAGTAAAGATAAATTTAGTGAATAGATCTTAGCTGGAGGCTGAAGATCCTAAAATATGTTCTACATGGGCTCATTAAGGATATTTCAGATTCTGTATATGGTTGCAGAGGCATTTGAAATTTTTCACCTACAAGGGCTAGGGAAAGCAGCTATTTGTTTTACTTTGTTAAATGAAAAATAAACCGATCTCCAGCAGAATGGAGCAACTGACACTTTATAATATTGGTATTTTCACTGGATGGTGTATATAGATTTATGTCTGTATATGCAGTTCTACTTGGTAAATTGGACAGCTACACTAACCACAATAACTTTTCCAACACTGGAAATATTAATATTAATTGACCAAGTAGTTTTCATTCACTCATTCCAGATTTTTATATAGTCGATCATTAAAAAATCTAAATCTAAATTCTATAGATGTATATCTATTTTCATTTAAAAAAATAGATATTCATGTATTTTTCATGTAGTAGTCAAAACTTTCCTGTGCCATGGAACTATGTTAGAAAAAGTGCTACCAGTGAACTTTACTTACAGAAAGAAAATAATAGTGGTAATAGTCTCAGAGAAACATGGAACAGAAACCATACAGAAAGTCGGACCATGCTATATGATTTGAATAAAGTCTTCTGGGAAGGATTCACATGACGTTTTAAGACCAAATGTCTGGGTGCAAAAAAGGTCAAAGTGAATGAACAAAAAAGGAACAGAAGTTAAACATTTTAAAGATACCATATGA
>KE752338.1:18236-32290 GCA_000465285.1 Eidolon helvum
AAGACATACTTAATAGAAAATTTCAAATTTGGTAGCTTAGACTGACTTTACATTTTGAATAAAATCTTACCCCCAAATTTTCAAAAGAAAAGTTAGTTGGTATCCACACTTGTATGTAGTAGTAAAGTATATGCAAGTGACTATACTTTGGAATTCAAAGAAAAGCTTAAAAGATTTTTAGATAGCTTAGCCTTGTCATTTCAACTAAGAATAAAATCAATGTAAAGGGCCACCATTAGTGTGAATAATAACACATACATAAAATTTAAGAAAAATAGAAAAAATTATTTTTTAGAGGAAAAGGCATGGTATTAATGACAGATTTACAAGACTAAGATGTAGAATATAAGAATTTGAATCTAAATCCTGTAGCATATTGTTTGATCATAAACACTGTGTAAGAATTCTGAACCCTCATTGAATCATCTTAACAATAGGAATATCTCTTTTGCTAACAATATTGTTATGACTTTAGAGCCACAAACACAATAAAGCCATATTTTAAATCAAGCACTTTTTAGATGAATAGTGTTTAGAGATGAATAAAGAAGATTTTTATATCTAGGAACCCATAGTCTTGTGTGAGGAAGAAAAAAGTCAAAAATTATAATGAATCATGCTATTATGATAGTATTTATAGGAGCAGAGAGAAGGAAAATAGAGATAACCTACATAATTTGCTGGAAGTGAGCACATGCTCCAAGGAAGGAATGCTGTTGAAGCTTCTTCTCAGAAAAGGTCAACGCTTTTAAAGAGAGGAAAGAGAATATTACAAGCAATAGAATAATGTAAACAAAGGCACACAAATATAAAAGGTCTGGATACATTTAGAGAAGGACAAACATTTCCTACTTAATTCAACAGCATTAAACAGAATTCAGGAACTTGATTATATAAGGCCTTGATTATAAGTTTGAGAAGTTTTGTTTTATTCTAAAAGCAATTAGAAGTCAAGAAAGGATTTTAAGACAGACAGGTGACAGATATACAGTTGTGAAAAAAAAAAAAAAAGACCACTCAGCATCAGTGAGCAGGTTGGAAAAGGGTAGAATGAATTCAGAGAGACCAAATTCAAAGCTATTATATCCAGGTAGGAAGGTATGTAGGCCATGGATGGAGAATGGATAAATATAGAAAATAGACAATATGAGCTATATGTAAAATTATGATTCAGTAGGCCTAGACATGAGAAGTCTAAGTACTGGAAGCAAGAAATCAAGGATGTGTATATCTTTATCCCTTTGCTTGAGCAGCTATACTAAGAGGAATGTTATTTACCATGATGGAGAAGTCAAGATGAAATTGCAAATTTTAGGGAGAATGTAATGATTTATTTGGGGACACTGCACTTGAATTATCATTGTGAACATTGGAATGTAGTCTTGATATAAAATAAGGATGCAGAGTCACTGGCGTATGTGTTTGGATTCCTATAAAAATCAAAGACTATGATTAGGTTGCCTAGGCAATAACTCTGTGGAGGAAACAGAGAAGCACCAGCTATTGTAATTTATAGGAAATCACTACCATCATGTAAAAAGTGTAGCAGAAAAAGAGGATAACAAAGAAGCCGAATGAGAAGGTGGAAGAAAAGGATGAGATGATCATGTGGAATTCAAGAGAAGAATGTGATTTAGAAACATTTCAGGATTAAATTCTGCTGAGAAATTACTTAACATAAGGGTCAAAAAAGGTCTACTGCAGCTGAAAGAAAGTTTATTGTCAGTCTTTCATTTTTATGACTGTTTGTATAACTGGCCATAAAAGGTGTTTATTTAATGAGAAGAGAGGAAAATAAAACTTTTCATTGCTATTTTACACTTATAAAAAAACCTAACTTATATTTAATTATTTAATGTGAGTTTACAAAATTACATCACTATATATTTTGTCAGTATGCCCATCACAGCATTAATTCTTTAATTGTGGATTATTTATAGACTCTTGATCTTACATATCAGAGAGAGAGAATGAATATCAGGTATGTTAATATTTTTTAATAAAACTCCCAGACATGTATGGGACACAAATTTATTTGCATCACTTTCTTGTTAAAACATTCACATCACTGTGAGTTTTATTAAATCATCATTTACATTTAAAACAATTCTCCTGCTAAGGGATTTATTTATTTTTGCCATGGAATAATTATAGAAGCTTCAATATATCAAGGTTTCAATTTATGTGGGAAAATATAAAATATTCATTTCTAGTTACTACAATGATAGCAATTCTCAAGTTATAAATAGGTTATGTTCTCCAAATTAATTTGTGTTTAATAACCCACTTTCCACACAAAAAATTTGATAAATCCATTTTTTTAGCTTCATAAAGTAGCTCACAGAATGCCGAGGAATGACACTGAGTAAATACTAATAATAGTTAACATTTATTGGCTTATAATATTCTAACTGCTCTACAAACATGAGCTACTTTAATCTTAATAACAATTACGTAGCATGAGTACTATTTTTCCTATTCCACTGAAGTATAATAAAAACTAGACATGCGATCAACTTGTCCAATGGCTCACAGCTTCTGAGATGTTGACCAGATAGATACTAGAACACTTGGACCTTATTTCAAAGGATATTCTTTATGTCATTAAAAAAATTTAATATGAATAAGTACAAATTTCAATATTCATAAGTATCCCCTATGTAGCCATCATTCGGTTTCAATAGTTCTCACATCATGACCACTGTTGTTCATCCATATCTTCTCTAACCCTCTCCCTCAATCTTATCTGTGTTATCTTAAAGCATTCCACACATCATATAGTTTTATTTTAATATTTCACTATGTCTTTAGCATATATTGGCTTTATTTTAACATAGCTGTAATACTATTATGATACCTAAATGAAAATGAATGATTTTTAAAATTTCTTTGTCTAGTAATTTTTTAAATTATCTCATAGAAAATTTATAGATGGTTTACTGAAATCAAGATCTAAACAAGATCTATTTATTGCATGTGGTTGATATATCTTTCAATTTCTACATCCATAACTCCCCCTTTTATTCTTACCATTTATTTGTTCACTAAACTGGGTGATTTAGCTTGTAGAGTTTCAAAACTGTAGATTTTGCTGAATCCATTGTATAATTGTTTTAACAAGTTCTTCTATCCCCAGTATTTTTTATAAACTTGTAGTTGGTTCCAGAAGCTTCAAAAAACCATATTTGTATTTTATAGTATATTAACTATAAGTTACCTAAATATGTCTTAATACTTAATAGAGGATTAGAAAAAAAGATGAGGTATTATTTATTAGTTGGGGTATAGGTTCAGCTACATGTGTAACTGTGATCCAAATAACTGCAATTTATATCAAATTTATATAACTCATAGATGTCAATCTGGAAATAGAACAGGGGAAATATGACTCCTCCACAAGGTCACAGTCATAGCAATTTTTATTCTCTACCATCTTTAAATTATTATCCTTCTCTGTATGAACCATTCTGATTCAATATTATGTACTGATTCTTATTAGAAGGAAGGATTAAAATAGAAAGTTAGGTTTCTTCTAAGAAACCAATCAGAATGTTGCTTGTGGCATCAACACATCCAGAATCAGTCACATTAAATACCTAGCTGCAGTGGAAGCAGGACATGTAACATTGGCCATTTTCCCAAATAAGCATTTTCTTACTAGAAAGAAGAGGAGAGGACATCTATTAGGGGATAAATAACAATTTACAGCCTGTAAGCTAAAGCTCTAAACACTCGAAGTTAATAACAAAGGAACTGAACTATCATGGTTTTATTAACCATAAGAGCCAACCTTTCATGATCTCATATGTATAATAGAATATTGGAGCAGAGAATTCATTATTTGAGCCTAAGTTTAGAAGCTAACCAAGGCATTTGTGTAGATCAGGTGGGAATCAAACTTCTCATCCTTGGAATTTACACAAAAATGACAACACAATGTACTACAGAATGCAGGAACACAAGAATTGTGTGATAGAAACCATTTTTTATATATTTTGTGAGTACATTATAAATTTTATGTACTCTGTGTATGTGAATCTATCTATCTATCTATCGGGGGGGGGGGGTATCTATCTATCTACTTACCTATCTATCATCATCTTTAAACCCTTATCTCTAATTTTGCTATTTTTGCGTCATGTTCCTCTTAAAATGCAGGGTGTTCCTGTTTATTAGACACTTCAAATGGGTCAGTGGTGTGTTCCACATATTGTAGAGATGATTTAACATTTATTTTTTATTTAATTTTTCTTTTTATTAATTGGGAGACATTAAAATAATAAGAGCAAACATTCTTTCAAAATTTATTTGGCTCAAGTCACCCCCCCCCACCTTTGATCCTTGTAGTTTTCCATTTTATTTATGTCAGAGGAGTCATGGAGCAAGTTACTGAGGTAAAGAAGCAGGTGAGTATACTTTTTTAAATGACAAATAAATTAACAAGTTACCAGAGGGATAAATGAACTGACTTTTGTCGACACTGCTACCTGCTATATATTTTGTGCTGACAGAATAGATTTTACAAATTTAATAATCACTATCTTTTCAGCTATGTATCATTAAACCCTTTTCAAATTATGAGCACTGTGGTTAGAGATATAATATTCCTTTTTTTTTATATATTACTCGTGGAAGTGATAGTCCAGAATGTTAATTTAGAAGCTTACTATGCCAAAATGTATTTTAAATCTACTTTAAAATACACACAGTCCTGCTACACCAGAGAGCATTTTGCTACTTGAAGATGAATTTTGTGACTATATAAAAGAGATTCACAAATTGTATGTATTCTACCTGAAGTCATGATACACATATTCGTCATGTGCAATACCTTGGTCAATTAAATTTGAAGGATTCTAGGTCCATCTAAGTGAAATATATTTGTTTATTTTAAGTTATCTTATCATCTTTAATAAGATATGTTTCTTCAGTAGGCCTTCTAAACCACTAAGTAGGATAAATTATACTTAATATTTCAAAAAGTCATTTATTTGTTAAATTTTTCCTGACAAAAGAGATTTCTTTCTGTGAACTTGAAAGAATATAAATCCATACGTGTGTGTGTTTGTGTTTGCATATGTATGTACATGTATATATGTAGGTATGTATATGTATACATAGAAACACATATTTGTTTTATAATCATATGTAGGAAACTTACATTTTGTTAATTCAGTGCACTTGGGTAGACTTAAGACAATTACCATGAGGTAAAGAAAAGCTTGCAAGTTAAAAAAATATGAAAAACAGAATGGAAGGCAAACTGCATTGCACAGTGACTGTTAGCCTGCCATATGAAAGAAATTCTGGTTATTTCTGATATGCAATGTGTATATCATATGTATATACATACATTGAGCTGGCCCAACATGTCATTACAACTTTTATAGCATTTGAAGACAGCATTTCAAGACAGCATTTCTGAGTGATTCAAGTTTGTATCATCAACTGTGATTAACACTGCATTGAAGATAGAGTGCCATCAAAAATGGTTCATTTGTGAATGTATTCACTATTATTTTAGAGCACAGATTTTCAAGTGCTTTGGAGGAAAAGATAATGTGAATTTTATCTTTATTAAACTTGATTTCATGAAGAGATTGGTATATGAAATATTCTATTGCTTGGCCAACTCTTCTGAAAGAGACTTCTTGAGAAATTACCTCTTCTCAAGTATATTAGTTCCTCCCTGTGCCTCAGGAGAGGCAATTTACCTTTCAAGTATGAAGAACTTGCTTCGAGAAAGTATTTTACTCATTCTGACTTCCTGGAAGATTGGGCCAGATTTAAGGAAATTATGTTTTATTTTTAGCAGATGAGGGGCAAATGTGACCAACACTACATAACTCTTGCAAGGATTACTTGTTTTATCTAATTCATCCTATGTTGTGTGCAATTCCTATACCTCTGTCATGACATAAAACCCTTAAAAAATCCCAGGAATTTACCCCGTTATTTGGATGAATACAATTTGAAAATGAGTTGGAAATTCATTTCCATTTTGTCCAATTACTGACCAGAAAAGTTCAAAATGTATTCCATTTTTATATGTTCCACAGTTATAAAGTTGTTTTATAGAACTTATCTAGTTTAAAATATAGGATAGTTCTTTGAAATAATACTGGAGAGGAAATAAGTCATTTTTCAAGGTCTTCTGAAGGTCAGAGTCATATTTTGAAATTATGATTTTAAACTTCAGATTAGTATTGTTCCTATGTAATTTTTTGAATGGTTATATTAGAGTTAAGAAAAACATGACAGAAAGAATGACTGTAATAAATGGCAGTGCTTTAAGGTTTTTTTTTTTTAAGTGCAATCTTAAAATGATCTGGGATTGGAACTTATGTTTATGATGTATTGAATATTTTTAGTTGTGATGAAATCCCTGTGTACACATTTAATAGTGTCTTCCTTATTAATGTACTGTCACTTTTCTTTTTCGTAAATATTCACATATTCCCTTGAATATTTTAATCATGTACGATCAAATGAGATGAGCAAATTCACTGTTGAGAAAAATAACACTTACATAATACTTTTGTTTTAATAGACATTGTGGTTTAGAGCAGTTTTAGATTCATAATCATTATACCTTTGAAACAGTGATGAAAGTTGCATTAACAGGGACCTAAAATTATTAGGTCCTCATGGGAACGTTTGGATAGAAAAGGAGGGCACATATCACCCTCCTACTTACTAGAGGAAGAAAAAATTATATAATATAAAAATACTATAGAACTCTTAAAAGTGCAAATAATTTATTTTATGACTAGTAAACTATGTCATCATTGTATTTGTCCTGTGAAATAACAATATATTTTGACCAAAATAAATTGAAACAAAAGAGAATTATTAACTCTTTGTTATGACTGAATTAAACACATTTAGTCATCATATCCCAGACTCCTTTGCCAGGAGGTTTCTTATAATAAGCCACTGAGAACCATTATTGTAAGATTAAAAACCTGAGTTTTAAATACAAGTCATTATTCTCAGATGATAGCTACACACAGGAATGCGGGCTACAGAGATATCCAATGTTGGGTTTTGCCAAGGTTTTGCAATGCCTCTTTCTATGAATCATCTACTGTGGTATTGAAGGCAAATAAGATAACCGATGGATACTTTCAGGGGCATTCTACCCTGAATACATCTAACCTTTTCAGTGGTGCTGTATGTGTCTAATTATCTTCCTATGTGTGCTACCCAAAGTTGGCTTATATTTTCATGTGGATTCTGAATGATTCATCTCTCCAGTAAGCATTTTTGTTATGTCCAATCTGAGCCTCTTATTAGGAGCCGCTGTAAGAGTATACCAATCAGAATTAGATTACTAAATTCGAGAAGGTGAAGATTAAGACTAGACATGATAGAAATATAAAAAAAGTAAATTATAACTGGGTAATTTCAAGTGAATTTCAGCTTTTAAAAAATTAAACTTCAAAATATCAGGGCAGAAAGAGCACCTTGCAAGATATATAAGAGTTAAATTTAGGGTAAACAGTTGTGTAAAAATGCATACAGATGTATACCCTGGTTAAGCACATTACTACAAGTGCTATCACACTGCAAATAAAACTATGTATGTAAAGAAACGTAAAATAATAGGACATCTTGAGACATGACAGAGCTACAGAGTAAAGAATAAAAGCTGGAATATTTCTAATCTTCAAAGAGAACCCTAGCTAAGTTGTGGTTACATGACTTTGCCACAGGAACCAAGATTTAAACAGTATACAGTCTTTCAATAATTTAAGAGATTGTGTCATTTTCATATTTAATTATATCTACATGCCGACATATTACACATTCGCTTCTTCAGCAGTTTAAAAATAATCGAGTTTAGCAGCTACTTAGTAAGCATGATTAGTTTGAGGAGGAATCCCCTTGATGCTCTTAATTATAATATTTCACAACTGTGAAATACTTCATAAATTAAAAAATTGGTTTTAACATTGCCTCTAGCAATACAATTTAGCTTCAGACATGACAGTCACATCATTCCAATGGCCTATCTGTAAGAAATTGAACACGAGGCTAGATGATGATAAAACTGATTTAGGATTTAATAAATATTTGCAAATATTAAGGCTTTTTGTATTTTACAATTCAATTTTTAGGTAACTCCAACCATTCTTTTCTTCACTTTCCCCCCTCTATCCTTTCTACTCCCTTGGATTCCATTTTATAACTTTCCCTTTTTTGTATTTTCTGCCCCTCCTGCCATTTTTAGTGTTTGTCATCGATTTCTCTTTTGCTTACCCTGGTAGCTTGGGAACTACTGGGGTACTGATTTTGGCCCTTTTCTTTTCCTTCTTTATGAACTTTCTCTTTGTAATTTCTTCCACTAAAGTTTCAATTTTCACTACTATATACAATATGCCTATTGTTGGTTGAATAATGGCCACACAAAGACACAAAGGTCTAATCCTTGAAATATATGTTGCCTTTTTGGAAAAAGGGACTTTGCAAATGTAATTAAATTATGGATTTTAAGATGAAAAGATTACTTTTAATTATCTGGGTGGTCTGAAGTGTCATCATTAGTTTTCACAAAAGAGAGGCCAATAGAGATAACACACACTCTACTGTTTGATGAACTTCTACTTTGAGGTTAAGGTCTAAATCTCAGGTCACCTGTTCTGTACAGTCTATCCCTATACTCTGGGAGAGTTCATTTCTCATAAGCCTGTAAAAGTTCTTATGTTCTTCTTATCTGATGTTTGTCTCTAAGGAAGGCAATGTTTCTTATTTATTCATTTTGGTAGTTTTTAATACCTGTGTTTATTCCATAGCAGGCATCAAAATGCAGGGTTTCATGTAGGTGTGTGCTAGTACACATTTAACAACTGTATTAAAAAAAAAAGTGGTGTTTTCTGTCTTCTATAATGTAATTATTCCCACCATAGCCAATTTCTAGCTACTAATGTGACATCACTGAAACTGAAAGTGAAGTTGGGAAATTTGCAAGTGGAACATCAATATATATTACTTCAATCATACATATAAACTAGATGTAAACAACCATGGACATAACTAATAATAATAAAGCATGGAAAAACAGTTTAGGATTAATGAGTTTTGAGAACCTATTTTTTAATATAATACAATCAGTGCTAAATTTATGTAATTAAACTTTAATAATGGCTGTGTTTAACAACCAGCAAGTACATTTCATGAAAAATGAATGTTTGGCTCTTGTGAGCCAGGAAGAGCTGGCTTCAGCATACCACTGATTTTAAAAACAAAAACAAAAACAAAAATGAAAAACCTAACTTTACAAAAATTTTAAGAATTACATTCAACTTATTTAATCGGTAAGTAAATGTCTAGTGTTCATGGTATTGCAAACTATATTATATTTTTTTTTTGCAGAAAGATAAGTAGAAGCAATAAAATACACAGCACTTTTAGGGGGAGGGAATGAGAATAAATAAATTATATAATAATTCAACAAACTTTTTTTTTAGTGAAAATGCCTCTTTTGAAATCTAAAAAGAAATCTTTGCATTGGTAATAAAATATAAATAAAAAATTTGACAGTATAATTCAAATCACTCTATAAAACCAACCATTGACTAGAATATTTTCTCTTTTGATGTTACATAATTCTTTATTACAAACCAATTTGTTTTTTCTCTTTTGATATTACATAATTATTACAAACCAATTTGTTTATATGATTAATGCCAATTCTTTCTGACACATTCACATTTTTAAAGTAGTTACAAATTAAGAATTATTAATTTTTAAGTTAACCAACTAAGTGCAGGTATTTTATCACTGCCAAACTGCTGTTATAAATTGGAATAGTTGTATGGCAGAATTGCAAAATAAAAATAGAAGAAAATATTTAAGTGTTAGAAGTGCTGATTCGAACTGAGCAGTCTTCATCAAAGGCTAAGGCTAAATTCAATAATTTTCTTAAACCATGTCTGTGAAAGTTTCTTTTTTCTTATAAATCTTTTTAAAATATATACATTTTTTTAGTTTTCAATTACAATTGACAAATAGTATTATATTTGTTTCAGGTGTACAACATGGTGATTAGACCTTTATGTATCTAACAAAGTAATAACCCTAATAAATCTATCTGACACCATACATAGTTATCACAGTATTATTGACTATGTTCCTTATGCTATACTTTCCATCCCCTATACTGTTTTGCAACTACCAATTTGTACTTTTTCATCCCTTCCCCCTTTTCACCCACTCCCACAACCCCTCCCATCTGCCTGCCATCAAAATGTTCTCTATGTTGTTTGTTTGTTTGTTTGTTTTGTTTTTTAGATTCGCAAATAAGTGAAATCATATGGCATTTGTCTTTCTGTCTGATACCCTCTAGGTCCATCCATGTCATTGCAGATGGCAAAATTACATTCTTTTTTTTTTTTTTTAAATAGCTGGGGAATATTCCACTTTATATATGTACTGCCTTTTCTTTATTCATTTATCTTTTGGTGGATACCCATATTGCTATCATATCTTGGCTATTGTCAATAAGGATGTAATGAACATATAGATTCACGTGTCCCTTTGAAATAGTGCTTTGGGTTTCTTCAGATAAATACACAAAAGTTGAATGCTGGGTCCTTCTTTGTCTCTTTTCATAGTCTTTATTTTAAAATTTATTTTGTCTGATATAAGTATTGCTTCCTTAGCCTTTTGTTGTTGTTGTGTGTTTTTGTTTGTTTGTTTTTTATTTCCATTTTTATAAGCTATCTTTTTTTGTCCCTTTACTTTCAATCTATGTGTGTCTTTTGATCCAAAGTGAATTTCTTATAGGCAGCATGTATAGGGGTCTTGTTTTCTTATCCATTCAGACATCCTTTCTTTTGATTGGAGCATTTAATCCATTTACGTTTTAAATATTTGTTGATAGATAGGTTATGATTACCATTTTATAATTCAAATTTTTAATCTTTTTTCTTCTTGAAGAAGCCCCTGTAACATTTCTTGTGATACTGGTTTGGTGGTGATGAACTCCTTAACCTTTTTATTGTCTGGGAAGCTCTTTATCTGTCCTTCATTCTACTAAATGATAACTTTCCTGGGTAGAATAATCTTGGATGTAGATCCTTGCTTTTCATCACTTTGAATATTTTGTGCCAGTCCCTTCTGGCCTTCAAAATTTCTGTTGAGAAATTAGCCATAAGTCTTATGGGAACTCCCTTGTAAGTAGATAATTGCTTTTCTCTTGCTGCTTTTAAGATTTTCTCTTTGTCTTTAACCTTTGGAATTTTAATTATAGTGTGTCTTGGTGCACACTTGTTTGGGTTCCCTGTGCTTCTTGAGTTTGTACGTCTATTTTCTTCACCAGGTTAGGGAAGTTTTCCATGATTATTTCTTAAAATAAGTTGTCAATTCTTGCTTTCTCTCTTATTCTGGTACCCCTATGATTGAAATTTTGTTATGCTTGGTGTTGTCCCACAGGCCCCTTAAACTATTCTCATTTTTTTGGATTGTTTTTCTTGTTGCTGTTCTGATTGGACGTTTTCTTCTACCTTATTTCTAAATTGCTGATTTGATCTTCTGCTTCATCTAATCTACTCTTGATTTCTGTAATATATTCTTCATTTCAGCTATTGTATTCTTCATTTCTAATTCTTTTTTTTATGTTTTCTATCTCCATTTTTATATTTTCTATCTCTTTGTTAAAGCCTTCACTGATTTCATATGTTCTTCCTCTAAGTTCATTGAGAGCATCTGTATCTGGTAGATTGCTTGTCTCCATTTTATTTATTTTTCTAGAGCTTTGTCCTGTTTTTTTCATTTGGGACATGTTTCTTTGTCTCGCCATTTGGGCTGTCTCCTTGTGTTTGTTTTTATGTATTAGGTAGAGTTGCAGTCTTCTCCGGTCACCTGAGCTGTGTGTTCCAGGTGTGTCGCTCATATAGGTAGGGTGTGCCTTGCTGTTGTAGTTGAGCCTTGCACAATTATTGGGAGGGATTCACCTGCAGGCTGATTGGTTGTGAGGACTAGCCAGTGAGAGGCTGACCATACAGAGCAGGGTTCTCTTTAGCAAGGCTCTGGTGTCTGTTCAGTCTGCCCTTTGGGTATGTCACCCCTGGATGTAGCCCTGGGGTGGTGCTCCATTTCAGGCCACTGGACATAAGCCCCCAGCCTCCTGGGAGAGGCCCCAACCCAGGTAAAGTTCAGCCACAGCTTGTACCCTGCCCAGGGCTACCTGATAAGAGTCATCATGCAACCCACAAATATCTTCTGCTTGTGCTGGGATTAAAGGTGCCTTGAGAGGCCAAACTATAACCTGAGGCCAGTTGCTGCTAGTGCCAGGCTTGCAGCTGCTCAGCAAGAGGTATGGGGCATGCTGAAGCCAGATGCTACTTGTCTGGGTTTTGTAAACCCTTGAGAGATTTTACGAAAGTCCATAGCATGAGCCAAGACAAGCGATTTGTATGGAGAAGGCACATGGGAAGTGGCTTGGGTGGGCCCCTGCAACTTGCATGGGGTAGGGTCTCTGGTGAAAGATTTTTTACATGATTAAATATAAGCTATTTTTTCCAAAACTGAGGAAATAATTTGTTTAGTTTTGTTTTTGCTTATAAGGTGAATGGTTTCTGTTTTATTTGTTGATGGTTTATATTTATTTATGCTGTCCTCCCTTTCCTCATTTTGTAGAACATTTAATATTTCCAGGCATACATGGGTATTTTATAGACTTTTTTTTAATCTGATTTCTGCCCTTGCAATTTTGCCCTTTATAGACTATCAAATAAATTGAACATAGTATGTAGGAATTTATATCTGACTTTTTAAATTCAGTACAATGCTTTTGAAACTTATGCACGTTTGTTATGTTTGTTAGCAGTTTTGTCCTCAATTTCTTGATAGTTCATTCATAGCAGATATTTATATTAATTTGGATTTTTTTGGCGAGTACAAATAAAGCTGTTGTAAACATTTGTGTACAAATCTTTGGGAGAGAATTTTAATTTCTCTTAGGTAATACCTAGGAATTGGTTTACTGGATGGCACAGTAAATATATATGTTGGATTAATAGATGCTATTAATAGTTTTTCCAAAATGGTTGTTACATTTTGTATTTCCATATGAAATACCAAAAAGTGCAAGTTGTTCTGCATCCTTGACAGCACATAGCATGCCAATGTCTGAGCTAGTTTTGTTTTGTTTTGCTTTGTTGTTGGCCATTTTAGTCCAAATGTAATGATATTGTCTACGTAAGAAATGTCCAAATCTATAGAGAATTTTAATGTTCATTTGAGCCAAACTGACAATTGCCAGGAAGCTAAATCTGCTCCAGAGAATGGCAGTTTTGCAGCTTATTTTATATGTTAGAATCAAAGGAGAAGATTTAAGGAGGGTTACATGAAATCCATTGGCAGTAGATTAAGGGGGCAGGAGAAAGCAAAGCAGGGAAATCTCTAAGATTGGATAAAAGGCAAAATAGAGAAACACATATTACTTTTACATGGGTGGGTACATGTACAGCACATAGAGTTGGTATGTGGGGGATAAGATAACCATGAGGAGTTCTGTGTGGTCTAGTGCAGTGGGCTGTGCTGCCAGGGGTCTGGAAAAAAGGGATTACTCTAACATTCCAAGTGTGTTATGTTAGATGCAAAGAGACAATAGACAGGCTTAATTAATAAAGATAGACCTTTGACAAGAAAGCTACAGGCCCAGGATATGACTCCCTGCCACGACCTGCTTTTAGTTAGAAAATTTTATATTCAGACCATGTATTGTGGTACATATCTGTCTCTGAGTTTGTAGGGCCCTCCTTGCTGGCCTCCCCTGAGCTTGTCACCCTTAGTATGTGGCCTCTTTTTCATCCACAATATCTCATTATGAATTAATGAAGAATTATTCTATACATTAATTGTATACTGTATGAATTGCATTGTGGTACACTGTGTTGTTTCTGCATGGATTTGCATTAATTAATGTGAAAATTGATTTCTATTTTCTTGATTATTAGTCATGACAGCCATCTGTTTTTGAAACCATTTGCCCTTTATATGTCTTTAATAAAGTGTCTACTCAAATCTCTTGTCCTTTAAAAGTTTTA